>JAFVLL020031172.1:0-33749 GCA_021397915.2 Tor tambroides
TAATGAAGTGCACGGATAAATTATTTATAATAAACACTACAGTATTCCATCAAAAAATAAGAATTGTCAATTTTGATTTCATGCCGACTTTAAAGAGACTTTGGTAGAACGCAGCGCTTGTCACTGTTCATTTTTAGCCAGCCATCCAATCAGTGGAGGAGGGGCGGGACAAATACTACACCAACAATCCTACTTGTACAACAACTGAACAACAATAGAGAAGTTAATATTACTGGTTACTGCATTTTTATATTCAGTAATATTCTTCAAAATGAGATACAAGTAATACATTACTACTGTGGATATTCCACTTCATAGCAACCAAATCGACAGCTGGAAAACCTTTTTTTTTTTTTTTTTTTTTACAGTCTATGGGAAAAACGCTGTGCCACCAAAGCGTTTAAGCGCCACCAGCTGGCCATTTTCAGAAGAGCACCTGTCATTTTTCAGGTGGCTAAAAACACTTTGGTGGACACACGTTATTGAATATTTATTGTTCGCCATATGGCCTATTAGTCTTTTTTGCATTTATGCAATATACTGGAGCCAAACTTGAGAAAGTAGACCAGAATATTCCACTGCGTTCCTGGACACGAAATTTGCGTAGCTGTAGTCATAGGCGGGGATTATGCTAATTGTGAATGAGCGTGCACGAGCACCCTATTTACGAATGATTGGAATTCATTAACATACACGTTTAACTATCAAATCGGACGTTTACAAAGCGTTTGTGAATTCATTGGAAGGTCTGTTTTACGCGCAAATTACTCAGAATTTACTCCTATATTTACGAATGTTTCATGAATGAGGCCCAATGACTGTATATAAAAAGTACTTGTACACATTAGAGGCGAAAAGATCACATGAAAAGCTTGACGTGTACCAGCAACTATACATTATATAAGAATATTCTATAAGTTCTTGTTAAGTCATTTTTATTCATAATGTTCATGTCTACTGAGTGAATATTTGTCTGAACCTGCCACAAATGACACAGAGAAAACGTGCAAAATCTGAGGTGAATTTAAATTTTGAAGCTGCTTTAGATTCTACATATAAAAGGTTTTTTTTAAAAAAAACTCAACATAGCCTTTGTACAAATGTAAAGCAAAAAATTAATGCTTAAAAAAATACAAATATTTCAATACATCAATAAAGTTTATTCAAATAGTCTCACACATTCTTAGTATGAGCAGCCCCTGACTTTACCTGGCAATTTGGCAGTTTGAAGAAATTTAAACTATTGTTCAAGTAAAAAAAAAAGTTCTGTTTGTTATACATTAAGTACAGAAATTATATTGTGTACATGTAAGATACCTTTGGCATTCTGGGGGCCACTGGTGACTCCGGGCCATAATCTAGGCTGGCTGCCTCATTCTGCTCACAATACTGAGGCTTCAGTTTTCCATATCTCTGACTGCAGTGCCGAAGACTCTTCCTGTGCCATTCCTGTTGCTTGGATTCACTATCACTACCCACTCCAAACCACTGAGCTGTACCCCTGTATTAAAAAAAAAAAAAACATATTAAAAAATATCATACTGCCATCTAGAACTATTAATTTAGATCAAACTGGATTTGTGATAAACCGTTTGCAGTATGATAATGTTGGTAAACACTTAATCTAACTGATTATGCAAGTAAAATTAAGAAATGTTAAAAATGACATTAGATACTGAAAAAGATTTGACAGTTCTATAGCCCTTTATTTTGAAACGTGAAAAGCATGTGGATTTCGTCAAAAGTTCATTAAATACATACATACATATACACACATATAACTGACCAAATGCAAGAGTTAGAGCCAATGGAGTTCTTTCAGAGAAATTTGAATTATTGAGGGGTACAAGACAAAGGGATCCCTTGTCACCTCAGATATTTGCTTCATATATAGAGCCATTAGCACAGAGTATTCTCAGGGGCAGTCGTGGCCTAATGGATAGAGACTCGGACTTGTAACCTGAAGGTCATGGGTTCGAGTCTCAGGTCCAGCAGGAATTATTGGTGGGGGGAGTGAATGTCCAGCATTCTCTCCACGACTCCGGTGAGACCCTTGAGCAAGGCACTGAACCCCCAACTGCTCCCCGGGTGCCGCAGCATTGGCTGCCCACTGCTCTGGGTGTGTGTTCACGGGGTGTGTGTGCACTTGGATGGGTTAAATGCAGAGCACATGTCACTTCACTTTCACTCGATTTAATTCTACAATAAAAGGTCTTAGATGAGGATGAGGAACATAAACTTGCATTGTATGCAATATTGTTTTTAACATGTAGAAAATTCATTACCCCTCAGGGTTAGAAGAGATCTATATGGAAATTTGTTAGGTTAAGCTATAAACTAGAAGCTCAGAAATGGGGGTAAACTACAAATGGGTTTTAAAAAGAAATATAGCTGCAAGCAGCAATTACTTTGCTTCAAGCACTTTAAGGCCTTTAAGCATATGCGTAAAAAGGAGCTATGTTTAATTTAGCAACCACAAAGATCACAGATGGACAAGACCATTTACAGCCAATACAGATCATTTACTAAGGAAATACATGGTTTTAAAAACTTTTTAACAGTTGTAGCGCCACCTATCGTCTGATCTCTATAAAAGTTTGCATGCTTGTTTACAATCATATGTCACATGTGCTCACCTACTTTAGTTTGAGAAGATAAAGGCTTTTGCATGCAGTTGACCACGCCCTTATAGCTACCCAGAGGGTAAAGTTCAGCATTTTTTGATAATTATTGATCTAGAGCAGTGATACTCAAATCTGGCTCGTGAGATCCACTTTCCTGCAGAGTTTAGCTCTAACCCTGATCAAACTCACCTACCTGTGATTTTCTAATGATCCTGCAGACATTGATTAGCATGCTCAGGTGTGTTTGATTAGGGTTAGAGCTAAACTCTGCAGGAAAGTGGATCTTGCGAGCCAGATTTGAGTATCACTGATCTAGAGAGTCCAGAAAATTGTACTGCAGTATTTGAGGTTGAGTGAAAAATCTAGTACTAGTTTGCAAATGTAGGTTTTTAACATAATTGGGAATACTTAATGAATGATTTGATTGACAGCAGTGGTTCTTGAGGCAAAGTTGCTCAGTATAAGGAGATCTATCAAATGATATGAATATTGTGTGGATGTGTGAAACATCACATGATTTCAGAGGCATAAAACACAATAGCGCCACCTAGTGGCCAATTTCTTTCAAACTTCTTACAAACCTTTAGGGCCATGAGTCAAAAAGGCCCACCGATTTTCTTTCCGATCAGCCTCTGTTCACCTTGTCTAATAGGTGCTCAAAATTAATTGGCCGGTGACGGCCGTGTTTTTTGAGATATACAAATGTCCTCACAAAAACTTGTGGCACTTTCGACAAAGACACTGCATACCAACTTTCAAGTCAATCGGACTAACGGACACATAGTTATAGCTGTTTTTATGTTTTTCTCCCTGTTATAACGGCAACAATTGGCCAAACCTCACGTTATTTTTACTGTGATCTCAGACTGAGCTCTTACATACATGTTCCGAGTTTGGCGAAAATCTCTTTTCATTCAAGAGTTATGTAAGAATTATTACAGACAAGAGTCTGTAAGAATTTTGTTTTAGTAAAAGCGCCTCCGCCCCTTAGGAACGTTTTGGTGTCCCGTCACAATGGTGACTTGAAAGTTAAACTTTTTTTGATAATTATTGATATTCACTCTCCAAAGAATCATTCTGCACTGGTTTGGATCCAATTGGGTGAAAAACCTAGGACTAGTTCACAAAAGTAATTTAAAAAAAAAATCTAAAATACCAGCCAGGTGACAATCGAATCCAGCCAAATATTCGAAATAAGGCACGAAATAAGGCACTTGAGTCTGCGGTTTAGGAGTAATGAGCGATTTCGTACTGTTGATGACTGTAGCACCACCATCAGGCCAATTGGAATGAGCCTTGGTGTAGATGGTGTGAGTTCTACCATCTCTCCAAGTTTCAAGTCTCTACAATTTATGGTTTGGTCTGACCAATCACCTTTAGGTGGAGAATGCTGGGTTTCAGCGCAATATGGTTTCAGCGCTATGTGCTTGAACACCTAATAAATATGATATTAAAATGGAATCAAAATTAAAGGGGACCTATTATGCTCCTTTTTACAAGATGTAAAATAAGTCTCTGATGTCTCTGATGAAGTTTTAGCTCAAAATACCCCACAGATAATTTTTTACAGCTTGTTAAAATTGCCATTTTTAGGGTGTGCGCCAAAACGCTCGGATTTTGAGTGTGTTGCTTTAAATGCGAGTGAGCTGTTGCTCCCGGAGAAGAGGGCGGAGCTTCAAGAGCTCCCGCTCCGGCATTAGCAGTGCTAGCCTTTGCAAATAAACATTCCACGATTAGTACAAGCCTGTTATCTTTACAGAAAACGTACTCTGTTTCAAAATCAGTCATCTGATTATACTGTGCATAATAAATTTGCGTTTATGAATTACACAGACAGGGAGCACAGCGCGATAAAAATAACAGCAGCTGGTCTCATGGTGCATGGCATGACATCACAAACTTTATAAGACCCACTCATGATTATGAGCTCAACAAACTCAAGCGATCGACTCACATTACTTGCATCTGCAACTTTTAACTACCACATTCCTATTCACGATCATTCATGAAGACAGCACCAGTGAAAACACACAGAGACAATGCCCTGATAGCAACAGACTCCGGGGCGGATCCGCCCTCAAGTCGGCAGCTCCGCTGTACAGTCAGACTCTGTTCGGTCATTCGCCCAGTATATACCCCACCTCCGGAGAGCGCTTTGTCAGTTGGCGGACTCAGTACGGACACTGAGCGGATTCTCCATCCAAACGCGCTTTTTTTTTTCTTTTTTTTTTAACCGGTGCTGTCTCAGTCAGAGAAATCCTCCTCAGAGTGGAGAAGCTGCGGCCGGCCAGGTTGAAGAGGACTGAACACGGTAAGAATGCTGCTAAAATATGCTTTATTTGTACAGTTGTCAGTAACATTAACGTTAATAAAGCAGTTAATTGCTTTGTTGGCGTTTTTAATTTTTGAAATGGCTATGTCCAGTTAAAGTTAGCTCTTTAGCAATATTAGCATTATAATAGATTTGAGTAATAACAGGCCTATTTGGACGGGATCTCCTCCTTTCTGGGAGTTAGTTTAGCTGGCTAATTTATCCGGATTTTAATCCTGTCCTGATCGTAATTTTTCACCGACTGCAGGCGAGAATAAAGTTTTTTCACTTAAATTTGGTTCTAGAATATTACTTGGAAGTCTATTTTTGCTTGTATTTCGTCAAATATATTCCCCACCTCTCCTCGTAATGTTGTTTTAGTTCATATGAAATAAACTAGCGGACTCATTACGGAGGCTGCGCGGATTCGCGATCCGAACGCGCTTTTTTTCTAACAGTCGCGTCTATTCAAATCCTCCTCAGAGTGAAGAAGCTGCGGCCGGCAGGTGGTAGAAAGACGGAACACAGTAAGAAAACTGTTTAAATATGCTTTATTTGTACAGTTGCCATTAACATTAACGTTAATAAAATACTTAATTGCTTTGTTGTCATTTTTAATTCTGAAATTGCGTTGTGGATCGTCGAATTACGTTAGCTCTTCAGCACATTAGCATTATCATAGATTTTGAGTAATAACAGGCCCGTTTAGACGGGATCTCCTTTTTGTGAGACAGGGTAATTTTTCACCCCTCTTCAGGAATAACTGCAGGTGATAATATGCTATATTTTTCATTGAAATTTGGTTCTGAACATAGCTAAAGTCTGTTTTAAAGGGGTGAGAACCAGAAGGGCGTAAGTGACATTTTTGGTGAAATGGAGATATATAGGCCTACATCAAATGAAAGCTCTTAATGAGCTCTTTCTACTGGCAAAAGTACTGTCATCCATGAGTGTATAAATTTGAATTATAAACAATTGAAATCAGCACACAAAGTCAGATCAAACTATGGAAACATTTTTGTTTTGGCTCTCCTGTAAAGTTGGTGAAATGTCACTTACACCCTCCTGGTTCTCACCCCTCGTTTTGTTTATACTCTGTAAAAAGTGATAAGTTGACTTAAAAAAAATTTTTTTTTAGGAAACCCCTTGCCTTAAAATTATTAAGTAAATAATTAAAAAATAAATAAATAAGTTAAGTGAATTGTCAAGTTCACTTAACTTTTCTTTTTTAATTATTATTTACTTAATTTTAAGGCAACGGGTTTCCTAAAAAAAAATTTTAAGTTAAGTCAACTTATCACTTTTTACAGTATATTCCCCACCTCTTTTAATGTGGTTTCAAATAATTGATATGAAATTGAAAAAAAATAATAATAATACTAAGATACTGTGTGTGTGTGTGTGTGTGTGTTCTGTTGCAGCTTTACAGCTCATTCAAGTGCTCCAGACTGGTTTTTGATTCTACTTCATCCTTCGATGTTCTGCTTCATCTTTAAACGTAAGATTAAATAGAATTTTAAACTTGATTTAGCCAACTATTTTGTCAAATACTGACAATGAACCACACTTCAGCTTTTAACGTGTAATAAATGTGCAATGTCAAAAGATTCATATCAATATTTAAGGTTAAATGTTTACAAACCTACTTTTACATCCTATATTTAACAGTAATCTTTGGTTGTGGTATACTAGTTTGTGTCTATTTTTCTTTACAAATATATTCCCCACCTCTTGTGATGTTTTAGATAATTTATATAAAATTAAATCGTACTAAGATACTGCGTGTGTGTGTGTGTTCTGTTACAGCTTTACAGCTCATTCAAGTGCTCCAGTCTGGTTTTTGATTCTACATCATTCTTCGATATTCTACTTCATCTCTAAAAGTAAGATTAAATAGAGTTTTGAACTTGATTTAACCAACTACTGTCAAATACTGACAATGATCCACACTACAGCTTTAACATGGAATAAATGTGCAATGTCAAAAGATTCATATCAATAGAGAATAGGAATGTGTTGTCACAATGGCAATGCATTCTGGGAATTTAGGACACAGGAGCTACAGCAGAGACCGGATAGTATTGAATTTAGACGTTTTATGTTATATTATGTTTATATTATTTTAATTAAGATCGCGTTGGAGAGGTTAAGGCTTACTGTATCATCAGTTGCCATAGCCCTTCTCACAGCCGGAGTGAAAAAAAATGCTTTTTCCGTGATAGAAAGCTGAAAAAGCAGAGGTATTTCATGCAGACATTGTCAAGGGCTATGGTAATTAATGATACAGTAAGCGTTAATCATTCCAACGCGATCTGTTGAGTCTTATAAACAAAATATTATAAAAATGTCTACATTCACTACGGAACAGTCAGCTTTTTCTGTGGTGATTAGCGTTTGTTTACACTGTGTGCTCCAGAGCGTGTCCTAAAACATGGCGGAATCCAACGCAGCGTGACGTAGATTCCCATTCTCTATATTTAAGGTTAAATGTTTACAAACCTATTTTTACATCCTACATTTAACAGTAACCTTTGGTTGTGGTATACTAGTTTGTGTCTATTTTTCTTAACAAATATATTCCACACCTCTTGTAATGTTGTTTCAGATAACTTATATGAAATTGAAACATACTAAAATACTGTGTGTGTGTGTGTGTGTGTGTGTGTGTGTTCTGTTACAGCTTTACAGCTCATTCAAGTGCTCCAGTCTGGTTTTTGATTCTACATCATCCTTCGATATTCTACTTCATCTTTAAAAGTAAGATTAAATAGTTTTAAACTTGATTTAACCAACTACTGTCAAATACTGACAATGAGCCACACTTCAGCTTTTAACGTGTAATAACTGTGCAATGTCAAAAGATTCATACCAATATTTAAGGTTAAATGTTTACAAACCTACTTTTACAACAGTAATCTTGTTGTGAAATTTGTATGAAAATGTGCTTGTGTGATTACAGGTGCTGTGAGAAAAAGTCAACACCGATACTTGTTACTTATTTCAATGTTTCTGTCTCACTCTTGTCCTAAGGTTATCATAGTCAGCCGGATCCGGTCCTATCAAGACCAGATGATGGACCTGCACCTGGAGATGACCACAACGCAGCCCTGAATGTCAGCGAAGACCAGGACAAGTGAACATCATGACTGGACAGACATCAGCACAGATCCTCAGCAAAGACCACGAGAAACAGACAAGTCCTCTGCACAGACCCCTACGGCCAGCAGTGAACGTGTCAGGCCAGGAGCTGCTAGGACCACAGTGCAGTTTTATCATGCTTACAGTCACTGTTAAACCAGTCGTCCACTACTGGCTAAACAGCAGCCCTGCTGGACAGACTACAACTTCTCCTCTGACCAAATGACAGCGTATCCTGATCTTCCAGCAGCAGGAGCTGGATGAAATATTCTGAATGACATCAGTCCACAATCTCACTAGTGATGCTGCCTGAAATCATAATCACACCATCTTTGTTCATTTAACCAGAGGAGAGCTGAGCTGACTGCTCCTGGTTTCTCCCAAGGTGTTTTTTCTTCGTTTCAGTCACCTGCTGGAGTTTGGGTTCCTCTGTCACCTCTGGATTGCTTAGCTGGGGTTTAAAAGACACTGAATATTCAGTAATAATATTGATTTGACTGTCCTGACACTATTGTATAATGACAAGACTTGAACTGAATTGAGTTGGATTATGATTTCACTGTTTTCTCCAGAGCTGCTTTACTGCAGAATAGACTTTGTTTCATAATGTATTAATTTTGCAACATTTTCACTGATATCGAATTTTATTAAATCAACATCAAGCTGACACAAAGTGAATAATGAAACTTTTGTGTGCTATAAAATTCCTTATAGCTGAATTGAAATAATTCATTCGTAAAGATTAACTTTACAAAGTTATTGAACTGAATTTTCTTTTTAGAGGTAAAGTTTTTCATTAAATAAAACAATGTTTTTGTACAATTTTTGGTTGCATTTTAATATTTATTTTCTTCATGTAATCTTTTTTCTTCTTTTTATACAGTATTTCATTGTTATTCGAAAAGGAAAGTTTAGATTTTTTCAAGTTTTGAATGATTTTATGCTTTATTAATATTAATAAAGGGAGACATATGGAATAATTAAGCTTTTATAGAGCAATCTAGTCTATATAGTGTTTGTCAGCTCTACTTTAGGTTTTTCCGTAACTAGTTTTGGCCATATTACCCATTTTAAATAAGGTATAGATCCATTTAATGAACGGGTCCAGATCGGAATACTGCATTGATGAGCTACCATGAACGGGTCCTCGGATCGATCCTCGTCTAGATCCGTTGCTTCATCAACGGGTCCGGATCGGATCCGGGCCGGATGAGCTACTTCATTAACGGGTCCGGATCGGATCCGGACCGGATGAACTGCTTTATTAGCGGATACGGATAGGGTCTGGACCGGATCCAGTCCGGATCCGTAATCCTTATCTGTTCCGGATACCCGTTTTGCGGATCCGTTCCGGATCTTGTGGTACCTCTGGGGCGGATCCGCTCCGGAATCATTTTGCTATCTGGGTGGTAGCTTTAGCATCATTAGCCTTACAGAGTGCCAAGAAGCTCTTTCAAAAAGGCAATTTAGAAAACAAACGCATGAAACTTACTTTGTCTGGAGCTGACGTTCGCGCATGAAGCGTTGGTATTGATCCCTACACATATTGGGGACTTTACCGATTTTTTTCGGGGACATTTCCTTAGACAATGAAGCTTTACCACAGTGTCCTCAGCTGCTCAGATGAGGGGAGATTATGGAGACTCCTATGTTCGTTAGTGCATCCCAAAACACAATACTTGAAAAGCCTCTTTGGAGCTGACATTGTATATCTCCGGCAGCTACAGTGATCAGTAACGTTAATGGCGGAGGCAGACGCAGCTTCTCACTCAGGGCTGTGTCTATGCTTATAGGGCAGCGTCACTAATGGGCGGGACTTGTTCCCCTCAGTGACGTGCAGAGAGGGAGAATCTGAAACAGCTCGTCCTGAGAGACTGTTTATGATTTTATTAGATTATAAATAAATGAGTGGGTGGATTTTTACCATTATAGGCACAATGTTTTCACACACTGCAGCCACACAACTGTGGTCAAACACCTTATAAAAGTGATTTTTGCATAATAGGTCCCCTTTAAAGTACTTAGGAGTGCTTATTCCAAACAATGTAGAGAGTTTATATAAGTATAATTATATTTTAGAAACTACTATAAGACATGATTTTAAAAGGTGGAAAATACTATATTATCTTATTAAAAGACCTTTCTTTAATCTCCATCATCATCGTGCATTTTGCGTCACCAACATGTGACAAATAGATTTTTATAATTTTTTATGCATTATGCATGGTTATAAGTGCTTGATATAAATGTGAATGCAAATGTAACTTTTTAGAGATGTTTTTCACCTTGGTTTGTTTAAGAGAAAGAGCAAGAGATCCAGATTTTAAACCTAACACCTATGATGATATTTTAAAGGCTTGGGCTGGCAAAGGGCTAATAGAATTTTATAAAAATTTATGGTTCAATCAAATTATTTTATAGACATCTACAAATAGTTATTTAAAAGATTACATTAAAAAAAAAAAAAAAAAAAATCACCCTCAGTTTGCAGTTTATGATCAAAGTTAGCAAAATTTGCAAGGCTCATAATTTACATAACATTAAAGTTAAATGGGAAGTTGAGTTAGACAAAAAATAATAATAATAAAGGGAATTGGAAACAAAATTTAAAAGAATTTCTATGAAAACTCCATTGTGGCAAGATTATGGTTTGAATATTAATTAACAGAAATATTTCATAATACCAGAAATATCATCTAAGAATAATCAGTCAGCTTCAGGATGCTGAAAAAGCTGTGGTGTACTTAAGAGCTCATTACACACATATTTTTATACTTGTAAAACAACAAAAAAATTTAATAGTTTTCAGGTAATATCTTTTTTTTAAGAAACCAAATATAATAAAGATACAAAATATAAATTTCAGAAGTGTACACTGGATGATTTTATGGCTAGTCCCCCTATGCTCAGGAATGTTCCAGAAAGCATTAGAATATTCCAGAATATTCCAGAAACTTCTAGAATGTCCCCGTCCTTCCCAAAGCAAAATATCTTAAATAAATAAACAGTGCAAAAATTGCACAAAACATAATTTGTACTAAACCAATGTTTCATAATTAATGATAGAAGTTCTAAAATTTACCTGACCTAAATATTTACCAAAATATTGATGCTACATTAAAATAAATAATACAATAATAATTAGCACCACAGAATTACAGAATCATAAAAAATTTAAGTGAAACAAATTTGTTACTTTTCTTATAACTTTCTCCCTTCTATTGAATTTATTTATTTATTTATTTATTTATTTACTTATCATTAGTAGCAGTAGTAGTGGTAGTAGTAGTTTTTTTCTTCATTTTGATGCTGTATAAAAAGGTTTATGTTTTAATTAAATTATATTAATTCAATTAGTTTTTTTTAGGCATTATGCATGGCTTTAAGTGCTTGATATAAACAAGTGAATGCAAATGAAACTTTTTGGAGATGTAAAAGCACCTAAATTTGTTGGTTATTGTTTCTATTTATGTGTTTTCTTTGGTTGAGGGTACTATTATTACAAACAGAAAAATGAAATTACTGGGAAAAAATATTGTCTTTATGAAAGAAATGTTTATTTGTATAACGTACTAAATGAATTATAGCGCCATCTAGTGTCTGACACATGCATGAGGGTGTCTGAGTAGTGGATGAAATATCTGGCCATCCCACCAAGTTTGACATTTTTAAAGTCTCTGAGGCACAGATTAAAAAATAAATAAAATAAAAAATTATATACACTGCTCAAAAATATTAAAGGAACACTTTGAAAACACATCAGATCTCAATGGGGAAAAATATCATGCTGGATATCTATACTGATATGGACTGGGTAATGTGTTAGGAATGAAAGGATGCCACATCGTTTGATGGAAATTAAAATTATCAACCAACAGAGGGCTGAATTCAAAGACACCCCGAAAATCAAAGTTAGTCCATAGCCAAAATGGCTAGTCCATTTTGCTGAAATTTCATTGCAGCAACTCAGAATAGTACTCAGTAGTTTGTATGGACCCCACGTGCTTGTGTGCATGCCTGTCAACATCGGTGCATGCTCCTAATGAGACGACGGAGTCTGGGGTATTTTCTCCCAGATCTGGACCCAGGGCATCACTGAGCTCCTGGACAGTCTAAGGTGCAATCTGGCGCCGTCAGATGGACCGAAACATAATGTCCCAGAGGTGTTCTATTGGATTTAGGTTAGGCGAGCGTGGTAGCCATTCAATGGTATCAATTCCTTTATCCTCCAGGAACTGCCTGCATACTCTTGCCACATGAGGCCACCAGGAGCAACCCAGGACCCACTGCACCAGCGTAGGGTCTGACAATGGGTCCAAGGATTTCATCCCGATACCTAATGTCAGTCAGGGTGCCATTGTCTAGCCTGTAGAGGTTTGTGCGTCCCTCCGTGGATATGCCTCCCCAGACCACCACTGACCCACCACCAAACCGGTCATGCTAAACGATGTTACAGGCAGCATAACATTCTCCACGGCTTCTCCAGACCCTTTCACTTCTGTCACATGTGCTCAGGGTGAACCTGCTCTCATCTGTGAAAAGCACAGGGTGCCAGTGGCGGACCTACCAATTCTGGTGTTCAATGGCAAATGCCAATCAAGCTCCACGATGCCGGGCAGTGAGCACAGGGCCCACTAGAGGGCGTCAGGCCCTCAGGCCACCCTCATGAAGTCTGTTTCTGGCTGTTTGGTCAGAGACATTCACACCAGCAGCCTGCTGGAGGTCATTTTGTAGTGCTCTGGCAGTGCTCATCCTGTTCCTCCTTGCACAAAGGAGCAGATACCGTTCCTGCTGATGGGATAAGGACCTTCTACAGCCCTGTCCAGCTCTCCTAGAGTAACTGCCTGTCTCCTGGAATCTCCTCCATGCTCTTGAGACTGTGCTGGGAGACACAGCAAACCTTCTGGCAATGGCACGTATTGATGTGCCATCCTGGAGGAGTTGGACTGACTGTGCAACCTCTGTAGGGTCCAGGTATCGCCTCATGCTACCAGTAGTGACAGTGACGCCAAAGCAGCTGAAACTGATTAACAACCCCCTCTGCTACTTAACTGACCAGATCAATATCCCAGAATTTTAATTGACTTGATGCTATACTCTGATTAAAAAGTGTTCCTTTAATTTTTTTGAGCAGTGTATACATATATATATATATATGCAAAATAGGCTTAATGTTTGGACCCCTAAAAATCTACAGAAAAATATCTATGTGGTTGTTTAAAAGGGTCTTATCCAAGTAAACCCGTAAGGTTAGGAGACATATATTTTATCATATAGGCTAATCAGTTTATTATTTTATTATTATTATCATCATTATTATTGCTAAAATTAAAATTAACATCAAAATGTTTTTGTTTACATGGATGTCTAAATCTGTTATTACTGAAAATCTATATTTGTATCTTAACTAAAATGCATATTTTATTTTAATTCAATAGTCATTGTCTTCTCCCCAATAAAACTAAAACTTATTTAAATTCTCAATCTATTTCAGTTCACCAGTTCTGTGTGATCACTGTAAAATACAAGATGCTAAAGTTTCTTTTCAGTCCTACATTTCTAATTGAGATAAAAATAAACATCTATTCATCTGTTTTTTTTATCCACTCGTTCACCTGTGATAGGTAAGTTTACCTGCGAATGCTCTGAGAGAGTGATGTTTGCCTCTTGAACGTTTTCCGTCTGTCCCTTGTAGATGGACTGCTGTCTGACAATCCTTCAGTTGACTGCTGTAGACTCACACTCTTCTTAAAAGATGGCCGCAGGAACTATAAATCACAAACACTCATGCAATTAGGACCCACTAGACTTAGCTGTATAGCTTCAAATAGCTTCAAACTAAGTTCTTGGATATCTCTTAAAGGGGTTATGAACTGAGAAACCAAAATTCCGTTGATCTTTTGACATAAGAGGTCATTGTACTATAAAAACATCCTGTAAGTTTCAGAAATCAAAACTTTCCCGTTAGTCTAAAAACAGCTTATATTGAAGCCAGTTTGACAAAATCTCAGGTTGTGGAATGTGCCACTCTACGATGTAACAGTGTGGCTATACGCCGCCTCCGCAGAAGAAGATCAACACCTGTTTACATTGCTGCCTGTTTAGCCCCGCCCACTGATTCGCTCATGTAGTGTAAATAACAAAAGAAGCAAACGCAGGTCTACGAAGAAACCAAATAAAGATGGCTCTGAATACAAGAAGATGCTGTGCAGTACCAAGTTGTGGAAAAACGGTCTTTGCATTGCCTTCCTTCTGATCCCAGCGTTAGGAAAGATTGGACTAACTTTATTTTTAATGAGGTTTCACACGCTTCAGTGAGATCTTGGTCCATAGTTCACTTAATTTTACTGTGGATTTGTTTACAATAAGGCACAACTCAATGTGGGATTTTCAGAAAGATTGAAACTAAAAGACAATGCTGTGCACTTGAGTGGAGGGTAAAACCAGTTCACATTATCACTAGATCCCACACACTCCACACAGAACACAAGTCTGTGCTGATGAGAGAAAGGGTTTAACACAACCCACTGGAATCCCCTGAGTGTAAGTCATTTACATGTTTATACACTTGACAGCAAATAATTTATTATTCTTTAAAAAAAATTGTTTTAGCATAATTGCATTTTTGTGCTTTTTAACAGACCAGCTTACAACTTTAACGAAACATACATAAATTATATACTGATCATTTACTAATGGTTTAATCATCATTTGTTCATGATTAACAAATGTTTATTGAGATGATAGTACAATGTTGACATTTCAATGATTTATAAGTGATTAATATTACCTAGTAATTTAACTAGTAACTATTCACCATTTACTAAGGATCTGTTTGATTATTTCATGATGCTATTTTTTAAGATAACTTACGACAGATTTGTAAATCCTTAGCATATTACTTAATGATCATTTGTGAACGTATAGTCATGTTTTGTAAATGATTAGTTCATCATCATCTAATCACTTGCAAATGATTTATAACTTAATCTACAAAACATAGATAAAATATTAACATATCACTAATCATTTATGAATGCATAGTCATGTTTTGTAAATGATTAGTTAATCATTAACTAATTACTTGTAAAAGACTAGTAAATTAATTAACAAAACACACAAATTGTATGCATATCACTTATTAATCACTTATGAATGTTTTGTAAATGATTAGTGCATCATTAATCTAATCACTTATAAAGGACTTACAACTGAACATTATTATAAAGTGTTACCAAATATATTGCCTATTACTTCTAAATGATGATTTACTAAACTTCTAAATTTAATTTTTTTTGATGTAAAAATCTTGATAACATTATAAATGGAGAGAACAGTCTCTTGGAAGTTCGTCGACTCCGACAAGGACAATGTATTGCTATTGTTCAGTCTTAGAGTGGACACGTGAATGCAGAGACCATACTCTGAGGTGCATATGTGCCCACAGTGTTGACATTTCGGACCCTTTGGGATGACAAGTACAGCAGCATGCCTACAACGACTACAAGACTTGCAGGAGCTCACCATACAGCAGCCGCAGTGGCATCCAGTAAGAGGACGGTCTGATAACATGACCGATCTCGCGCAATTGTCGCTGGTAGAGGATATATTCCAAAGAGGTGATGTTGGATTTGTGCCTAAGTTTGTTATGGATGACATGATGGCACCAGCGAATGCCAAGCATGTTTTGAAGGCAATGGGTATGAAAGGCTTCTAGTGCTTTAATATGGTGACAATACAGGGTCCAGGTTTCGCAGCCATACAAAAGAGCAGACTGCTGTGTACGACTCCGTTCTTGGTTGACAAGGCCAAGCTGTGATTTAGGAACACCCGATGCATCAGGCGACCAAAAAAGGAAGAGGCTTATTTAATTGGGTGTTGAATTTTGTAAGACAGATCATAGCTGGAAGTGAGGATACTGCCCAGATACGTAAATTGTTCAACTTCATTGATTTTATAGCCGAGAATGAAGAACTTAGCCAACTCAGATGAAAGACTTGACAGAACCTCTGTTGTCTTTGTATTGACGATAAGTCCTGTGCGGTAATATGTAGCAGCAAGGATTTCGAGGTTTTGCTGTGAACCTGTAGCGGTGTGTCTGACCAAGGCAACATCATCCGCATACTGGAGTTCAAACACTGATAATGTTGTAACTTTTGACTTTGCTCTAAGATGACGAGGGGTAAAGAGGCTGCCGTCAAGGCGAAAGTTAAACTGGATACCATTACCCCTGGAGATGCCATTGTGAAACAGCAATGTCACGGCTGCCAGAGAAAAAGTGAAGATGACGGGAGCCAGTGCACACCCTTGTTTGACACCAATAAAGTTTTCAAAGGCTCTCAAGACCATCAGAAGTGACTCTGGCCAACATACCATCATGAAGCAGTGTTTCACATACATAGATTCATTTGTGGCGGCCCGCCACAATATCAAAACTGACCGCCACAAAAAGATTTTCCAAAAGTCTTTTACTTTGTTGAATAAACATAAGCACTGAAAGTTTCCCAGTGCGGCTGTTTTTATATCACTGTATTTTTGGAGGAAACCGACTGTCTTCAGAAAAGTTTCGATGTCATTTTCATTTCATCTTGCATGTAATGCCTGATAAAGCAGCATTTGTGAGCGAAGCACTGCTTTGTGTACAGCCATTACTGGGGAAACCTCTATCTTTCCCGCTCTAAAAGCGCCTCCTGCTGGCAGAGAATGAATCTGCATATATACATGGGGGGGGGGGGCACCACAAATAGAGTGTAAGCATTACGGAGTAATTGGGACTGGAGGCGTGTGGATCCATCTGCAAGGCTTTTATTAAAAGATGTGGTCATACACAGGCTAGGGTCAAACACTGGCAGACAGGTATATAGCAGACAAGGCAGAAGAGAAATCCAATAATAAGGCGTGGGTCAAACAACGGCGAATGTAATCCAGAGCGGCAAGGCAAAGGGATAATCCGAATGAACAGGCAATAGGTCCAAGCAAAGGCAAACAGAGTCTGAAAGGCAAGACAAAAGGGTAATCTAAAACACAGGTGGTGACACAGGAAAGCAAAGCAAAAACGAGACTAGGCTAGACTAAGGTAAACTGGAACAGGCCCCAGTATTCAGTATTCAGCTTATAAAGAGTTCCTGATGGAAAACAGGTGTGGGTGTGTGATTAGTTCTGGGTGAAGTGTATTGTGGGAAATGGAGTCCAAGGTAACGTGACAGTCTGTGCAGTACGAAAGTCCATGTTGTGTGTGGCGACTTCTGGTGGTGAATAAACTGAGTGGCAGGAAACAGATACGTGACAGAAAGTCTGTGGGAAACAATGTGAAGTTCACGCATTACTGACACATAACGAGGAGGGCAACCAAACTTTCCCAGTACAACCCACAGCAGCTCTTTATTCACTGTGTCAAAGGCCTTGGTTAGATCTATAAATTCCAGGTACAGATCCTTATGCTGCTCTCTACATTTTTCTTGCAGCAGTCTCGCAACAAAAGATCATGTCTAGAGTACCACAGTTGCGCCTGAAGCCACATTGAGATTCTAGAAGAATAACATCCAACACATTTGAAAGAAGGTGGCTAACCATTAAATGAGCAAGTACTTTACCAGCAGAGGAGAGACGTGAGATGCCTCTGCTGTTTCTGCAGTTAGCTTTGTCTCGCTCACGTTTAGCTATATACTGTGATGATGTTAACATCTCTCCAATGCTGCTGTATTTTGCCGGAGGTCCAATCACTGGTAATAAAATAGTGCAAACGATGCTAAAGACAAGGACCTCCATGCTTAAGGATTTTAGCAGGGATGACGTCGGGGACAACAGCCTTATTATTTTTTTAGTCCCTTCACAGATTCGCATAACTCATGAAAAGATGGACAGCCATCCAGTATAGTCAGGGGTGGAAGCTGTGGAAGTTTGTCAAGTAGAGAATGGTCAACAGGCAGAATGGGATCAGGCAGGGATTGCAGCTTGGTTGAAATTACATTGGAAAGTGCACTTCTGATGGTAGGGTCATTGCAAGCCTTAACATTGAGATGCTGTCTAGGCTTCTGTCTTCAAACAGTCAGATGTATGTGCAATCTCATTCGGGACCTCGCATTGCTCTGGTGAAATAGATATCATGCATGTCTGAGCAACGTACAATCACATAATCCAATAAATGCCAATGCTTAGATCTAGGATGCATCCAGGCGGTCCTTTGTTGGTTTCTCAGCTGAAATAAGGTGTTGGTGATTGTTAGATCAAATTGAGCACAGGTGTATAATAGGCAAAGGCCACTGTCACTGGGGTTTCCAACTCCCTGTCTTCCTATGACCCCACTCCTGATATGGTATACACATCCAACACATGCACTGAAATCACCAAGCAGGATGATTTTGTCATGGGGAGGTATAGAGTGAAGTACTGCAGAGAGTGCTACATAAAAACTGCTGTTGGTTGCATCATCAGATGTAAGAGTGGGAGCAAAAGCGCTAATGATTTTCAAATAATATTTGATCAATGGGATGCCCAGCATCATTAAACTTTCACTTACAGCTACTGGAGTCTCTGTAAGTTTGTTTAACAGAGAGGTACGGATGGCAAGACCAAGGCCGTGAATTCGTTGGGAATCAGCTGGGAGACCTTTCCAAAAGAAGGTTTAGCCTTTGCCAACTTCGGTGAGTGATCCTTCGTCCTGTAATTATTAGTATGTTTGGCTGTTTTGAAGTTTCAACCGCAAGAAAGGAATCTCCCAACGGGAGCAGAGGGTGAAGGAGCCTGCTGTTCCTGTCCCAGGTTCCAACAACCATCTGACCGGAGCCGCCTGCATGCAGATCATGGACTAAAGACTTCCGACTCCATCCTAAAGCAGTATAAAAGAGCAGTACAAAATAATAGCAGTACAGAGCAGTACAAAAAAATTAAAAAGGCAGTTCATGACCCCTTTAAAGACTTACAGTTATTAACTTAATCGCAAAGTTTACAACTAGTTCTTTCTTAAAAGCTTTCTATGCAGCAACTTCTTTAAAACGTTAACTCCTTGTGAACTGATAAAAGTCTGCAGCCCTGAATTGTAAAGTTGCTTTGCAGCCAGTCAAACAGAATTGACAATTTTAATCAGCATTTGCCATGTAGAAAGAAGAAAATCTACCTTTCTTAACTGTTTAGTGTTCAGCAACTAACATTTTTATTTGACTGATATGAATAATAAAATATGAATTTGGTCTTATCTCTTGTTTCATTAATAATATGTTGATAACAAAAATATCCACCACAGAATATCTGTTTTGTTTATTCATCCATATCTATCAATTCAAATTCAGCATAAGTACTCAAACCTCTTTTTTGTCCACATTTTGTAGTTGAATGCTGAAATGCTTGTTTTTTTCCACAACAGTCTACACTCCATACCCACAATTACAAAGCAAACGAAATTCTAAAAAATAACAGAAAATAATAAAAACTGAAAAATTAACTGAAACTGAAACCCTGCGTGACTTTTTGCTCATATGCTATCTGTTTTTTTTTTTCTTTCATAACAGTGTGAACTACACAAAACACATGGAAAATCCCCCACTAGCAGCATGACGTTCTGTGAGAGACATAAAGAGATTTTTTTTAACACAAACCTTTATTTTGGACTCTTTTAGATACCTTTTTGTCAGCCTCTGGTTTGGGAATTGCAATCATCAGACTTGGCGGCTTCTTGCTCTTCAGCCTACTTTTTGATTGACCACTGTTACTGTTTGAGGCATCTTCTTCCTCAGATGACATCCTGATTCCGTTTTTTCAGGTCTATTTAAAAAAAAAAAAAAAAAAAAAAAAAAATTATATATATATATATATATATATATATATATATATATATATATATATATATAAATTAATTAATTTAATTAATTAATTAAATGCAGTCAAAACAATATTTACTATTAGATGTGACATTTAGGTTTTAAATACAATGATAGCTGAAACGAGAAATCTATATGCATAATTTGTAATGATATTTCTGTATAAGCATTACATTTAATGGGATTACTGAAAAAAATAAAGCATAGACATCTTTATTAAGAAAGCAGGTGGATTTTTTTTTTTTTTTTAAAGTAAAGTATATAGGAGGAGAGCATCACAGCAAATATTAATGTTTGTGTAAGTTTTTGAAGGTAGTTTAGTTGTACCCTTCAACATCTATGACATCCCACAATCACTATGTATAGTGTGGTCCATGTATTTCTTCATATTTTTTCTACCTAGAAATAAGCATTAAAGACTTTCATTAACGAATATTTGTTTGGTTGTGTCTAGATCACTTGAATTCACTCTAGATCAGTAGTTCTTTTTTATTTATTTATAGACATTTCACAACAACAACAAAAACAATCATGACAATAACGAACAGTCCTCTACTTTGATAGCAAGACATAGAAGAACCATATAGCTATAATATAAACAAACTAAGACAAGGTAAGCATTAAACAGATTCATGAAGCAGAGCATGAGAGCATCTTTTTGGAGCTTTTCGTTTTCATATATACTTTTTCACAAACTGTTTAATCTGTTCTAATCTGTTTAAAAAGTTACCATACATTATTCTTACAAACTTTTACAATTTTACTTTATCAAAGTTCATAGTTTGTATGCATTGTTTTTACATGCATTTTCATGTCACAAAAACGCTGTGCTATGGTGTCAGTTCTGTTCTTGTGCTTTTGAATTGGTGTTATCATTTTGCCAGCACATAAAAATAGTGCTGTATATCCTTCATGTTCCAAATGCTGATTTTAAATTCCACATAGCTCCAGATCATTTAGAATGTTCAGTGCTTTTTGTGGCCTACAGATATAGCATCGCAAAAAGTGGGCCACAAACACATCTGTAGAACAGTTGGGAATTAACAATTCCATTTTACTCTATATTAAATTTAGTTTCGTCAAAAGTGTAGCTGTTTGAAAAATGTACACTTACAAGATAACTTTGTGAACTTACCTGCATTTTTTTTTACTGCTTTTTTTAAAAAAAATTTTTACTTTTAACCTTACATGTTCATAAAAGGCAATTATTTGCTTAAACTTTTTTTTTTAAAACTCACAGATATTTGCCATTTTCATTTACCGCTACTGTTATGAAAAATAACAAAAGTACATTTTCAACTGATGACAACTTCAATCTAATTACAGTATGAAAAGCAGTACAGTATTTATGTAAATATAATGAAATGCTGTAGTAGCAGTCCTGTAAAAATAAAGAAAGTGACTGGCCATTTAGCTGTCAGTAATTCACTGTAAATTTACACCAAAACATACAGTGAGGATAAGGACTCTTCCAATACATCAAAATAACATGCCCCACTAACAGTGTGAGAAAACCTACCAGCTCAATGAAATGAGACACTAGAGTGTAACTGAGAGACAGGACCCCAAATAGGCCAAAACATGAGTCAAAGACAGTCTCCCAGAATAGAGATAAAGCAGTTCACATTCAAAACATGGGTTAAATTAGCTAGTTCTAGGAAATATTAGAGCTGATTTACTTTTTGACAAGCAAAATAGTACAGCCCTGTGAAGTGCTTTAGGACAAAGCCCTATCTGTAAATTTCTGAAAAAGTAGGTCCTTGGTAAGTAAAATACAAAAGACTATGTGAAAAACATGTTTTTTTTTTGTTTGTTTTTTTTTGTTGTTGTTGTGTGCACTGGGGATAAGAGAGGAATTGTCTGTATTACAAAATGGCACCTGGGTTGATTTCAGATCTTGAGACAAGTTTATATAACTTTTAATTCTATTTATTAGATACATATTATATGATCTACATGACCCCATTGTTGCCTTTATTTGATGATGTTGCTTAGGGAGCAGTGACCCCTGACCCTGTGCATTGGAATTGCACCTCATGTTCACTCCCTTCAGACTGGAATTTCACTTAAGATGGTGGAATAACCTGACAAGTCCACTTCACAGTACACTTATGCTCAAATGGAACGCACATACGGTCTCAAGAAAATACAAAAATAATGTAAAATACAAAATTTGCTGTGTAAACAAATATCACGTGGAGTAACACTGGTTAAAGTAGTTCCTAACTTTTTTTCCCAGGAGACCCCTATTTTAACATTCAATATACTTAAGGACCTCACAAAACACACAAGACATCAAGAATTTTGTTAGATTTTTAATATATGCAACAACTACAGAAAGATTAAAGTAATAACATTGACAACAGCCAGATTTAAAAAAAAAAAAAAAAAATGCTGGTTGGTTGGATGACTTACAACATGTTTTCTACATTTAGCTACTACATGTTAAAATAAATGTTTTTTTTTGTTTGTTTTTTTTTTAGACTTTTAGAATGCATAATATGCATATTTTCCTTGAATTGGTTAAAAATGTATAATGTATAAAAGAGCTTGATTCTTATCTTAATTCATATATTTCCTCATCACTGCCTTCTGCCATATTTTCTTACAAAATCCATGCTGCATGCTGTGCTTGCATGAGAGGGGACTTTGGTAAGACTGCCTCTACTTTTGCTTGATGCTGTGCAGTACTTACTGTGAGTTTTTCAAATTAATTGGGATAAAGGATCTAACACAACAAATCTGATTCGTTGCCTCTGTCATCTTGTCTGCTCTCTGTGTCTGAGGCACTCTGATGGCTGAGACAGTCTCTTGCCGCCACCTACTGGTGAAAGGGAAAGTGAAGTGGTGTGTGGCCAAGTATGGTGACCCATACTCGGAATTTGTCCTCTGCATTTAACCCATCCAAGTGCATGTACACAGTAGTGAACACACACCCGGAGCAGTGGGCAGCCAATGCTGCGGCGCCCAGGCAGTATGGGGGTTCGGTGCCTTGCTCAAGGGTCTCACCTCAGTCGTGGTATTGAGGGTGGAGAGAGTGCTGGTTATTCACTCCCCCCCACCTACAATCCCTGCCGGACCTGAGACTCAAACCCACAACCTTCGGGTTACAAGTCCAACTCTCTATCCATTAGGCCACGCTGCCCATGTTGTAACTGTAGCGACTTAACACCTACTTGTCACCTTATGGGTTGCAATTATGTTCAGTTTGACATTGTCATGTACAGTACATTTTTAGGCATAAGCAAGCTAGGCAGTCACCTAGGGCACCACCAGCAGGAGGGGGCCCCAATGAGTGCACGTAAGTGGCACAACATTTTAGCAGGGTTGTGATAGAGTGGCACAACCACCCTGAAATATGATAGCCGCCCCCACTGGATACCCCAACATCACTGGGCTAGAGTACTGTCATTCTGACGATGCCTGTATGCCATTGGATCAGAGCGCTTTCAATTGCTGCCTCTGATTGTTGCATGCAAAGTTTGCATTTGGAGCACTCAACAATGCCATTAGATCAATGGGCTCTGTTAGTGCTTTGGCAAGGCAAGGCTTTTTTTTTCCATGCAATAAAGCTAAGTTCAAAGGCCAATTTAAAATATTGGTACAGTGAAATGTGCACAAAATCAGTATTTTGTTTAGGCAGTATTTGTGGCAGTCGAGAAATCATGTTGTGAACTTGGTCCAAAAGGTGTGGGTTTTTGCGCCAATACATTGTTGAAGGATCAGTGTGTCGTGTAATATTCCCATATAAAACTTTTAACAATCAGTTAAAAAATATTGGTTTAGTAAAATTCGTTAATTCACAAGATCAATACATCCTTTATTAAACCACTTTGTTGAATTTAACGCATCCTTATGGAAGTGTCGAAATGCTGAATCAATTAATTCGCTTCCAACAGCACTTAATGGGAGCAGTGTCATACATATAGGGGGCAGAGCGTCACGTTATTTAAAGGGGAAGTTCACTTGTCAGTGAGTAACAAAGGAACAAGTAGCTGCATTCTGATTACTTCCATGCCACTGATCATGCTTTTATATGTAGTTTGGGGTAACAAAGTTTTTTATAGGTTTGACTGAAATAATAATGCAATAACTGACACAACAACAACAAAACAATTGAACAAAAAAAATAAAAATAAAGACAAAAAGTAGCCATTATAATATCTAAACATGTATCCAAATCCAAATGTAATAAAATTAATTTATGTGTGATGACAATTTCTTAGCAACTAGGGATTGTTACATAGAGCTGCATAGGCATCCAGAGCCTATAATGGTATTACAGATAATAAATTTAGCAAATGTTATATGAATGTTAAAACAGGTCTTCTGGAAAAAAGGTTGGGAATGCTCTTTAATAAGCCAAAGTATCCTATTATGGATAGTGTTTTGCACAAGCGCTGTTTTTAAAGGCCTATTAAAACGTTCACTGTAAATTGAATATTTGTTGTGCTTATTTATTTTATTCTCAATTAAAACAACAATATACAATGTGTGCAGTAAACAGTAGCAAGTTAAATTGCCAAGGGGATTGTGACAGGGATCTGCCAGGAAGTGAAATACTACTACTACAGCTGCATGAACTGAAATTACTATGGGACTGAGCAGAAACTGACAGAAGAAAGCAGCTGGGTCATTCCATGTCAGTTCAACCAGATGTTCCCAGCTAAAAATTTGGATTGTATTTTATTTATTTTATATTATTATTATTTTTTATGGCGAAATAAATACATAAATGAATATAAAAGCCAATATATTAAATGCCATGGATGAACATTTACTGAGTAATCCACTATTTTGTAAAGGGGGGTCAAAGTGACAATTTTCACCTGAGATTTGGAGCCAAATTACACAGAGATTGGAAGTTACACAGAGATTGGATGTCTATTAGTAGAATCGGATGACTTCAGGAAAGGAAAAGGGAAAAGGAAAGGACGTGATGTGTGGCCAAGTATGGTGTCCCATACTCGGAATTTGTGCTCTGCATTTTGTGCATATACACAGCAGTGAGTAGTGAACAAACACACACACACACACTCCGTGAACACACACCCGAAGCAGTAGGCAGCCATTTTTTTGCTGTGGTGCCCGGGGAGCAGTTGGGGGTTTGGTGCCTTGCTCAAGGGTCTCACCTCAGTTTTGGTACTGCAGGTGGAAGAGAGAGCTATACATTCACTCCTCCCACCTACAATTTCTGGTACAAGGTACATTTCTAGTTTCAACATTATTTGTTCTTAAGAAATCCCTTTTAAATACAGTAATGCACGCAAAGTGACCCACACTTGGTTTTCAACCATTCAATATGGGAAAAATTCAACAATAGCTACGCTTACATGGACACTTTTTGCTTCCATCGGAATGAATTCATTCTGATTGACGAATCCGAACGTAGTGTTTACATGAACGCTAAATAAAGTGATCGGGTTGATGTGAGCGTTTATGTGTCACAAGCTTCTGATCGGATTTAATCTTTTGACATGCACACACTGCATGAATATACAGAGTCGCATGTTGTCAGATATTGTTTTAAAAAGCACACTTGATATTTATCTTCTTCGGTCCTAATTAGGCGACGACCAACACATTAACTATTGTGCAGCGCTGTTTACAATAGAAAGCAGTAAAAGTGCCCATTCCCATGCTCAAAACCAGTCATATGAGAATGAGAGTCTTAAACAAGGACTGGTGGGACATTGTCCTGCTCCACTTCACAGACACTGAGTGAAAGCAGAATTTTAGAATAACCGAAACTCATTTATGACACTTTATTCACCAGGAAGAACAGCTCGTTCCACGCGTCATACATCATATGTTTTTTTTTTTTTTTTGTCACTTCACATGCGCACTACTTTCCAGTTTCATTTTTCAATCCGATCAAGTGTTTACATTTCCTCTCACTAGGATTACAAAAGGAATAAACCACCTCTTTTAATCCGATCGAAATTTTAATCAAATCTAGCCAATTTAATCCGACTGACGTGGTTACATGTGACTTTTTTATTCCGATTGTGCTTCTAGTCCTATTACGATCGGATTATTAGGGTCTTTGTAAACGCAGCTAATTTGGACAAGAAGACATTGATATCCCATTAGTGGCAGCTCCAGGATTTTTTTCATGTTGTTAATTTGTGTTCCGAAGATGAACAAAGGTCTTACAGGTTTGGAATGACATGAGGGTGAGTAATTAATGACAGAATTTTCATTTTTGGGTGAACTAACCCTTTAACTCAAAAAGTATAAAAGATATCTTAATATCCTTTTCAATTCTTAAAGATTAGATTAGGTTCTTAACACACTTATCTTTTGGTATATCATTTTTTAAGGCCCTATAAGGTTCATTTCCAAAGATATTGGGATTTCAATGATATACTGGGTGGTCAGCTGTATGCAAAGTGACCCACACTTGGTTTTCAACCATTCAAAATGGGTAAAATTCAACAATTTGGACAAGACACATTGATATCCCATCAGTGGTGGCTCCAGGATTTTTTTCTTGGGTGATCTAAGGGGGGCGGGGGGTTAAGTGCATCAGTAATTTCAATATTCTGAATTCATTCCACTTTATTTAATTTTCTATTTTACCTTAAAACATTTATACATTTACAAGCACACGTTGTAAAGTTTGCACAGTTATTAAGCATGTTATCTATTTCACAGAACATTACCTTATCAGCTCTTTGAATTAATAAAGGTTTATTGTAGGGGTTTCCAATCCTCCTCCTGGAGGGCCACTGTCCTGCAGAGTTTGGCTCCAATCCTAATTAAACACACCTGAGCCAGCTAATCAAATTCTTACTAGGCATACAAGAAATTTCCAGACACATGTGCTGAGGTAAGCTAGAGCTAAACTTTGTAGTACAGTGGCCCTCTAGGACTGAGTTTGGACACCCCTGGTTTACTTAAATTTGCCGGCTGAAAGTTTGTGCTTTTAAAAGCATAAACAAAATGGAAAAGTGTGCAGGGTGTCAAGACATGCTTTTAAAAGCTGAACTTTTAACTTGACACAGCATTTTAAAACAGTGCGAGTAAAGCCAAGTTCACACTACATGACTTTACACGTCGGCAGATTTCTGTGCTGTTCAGACTACATGACTTGACTGTCTGTCTTTAAGTCGTTGTGGTGTTCACACTACGTGACTCTGTGTAAATGATCTGCAACCAGGGTTTACACACTACACGAGCTGACAACAACTCTGTCACCCAACAATTCTATTCGGTCCCTAAACCACGTTTTGTCATGAAAACACACACGAGAATTGGAACGGTAGTGATGGGCAAATGAAGCCTCGTGAGGCTTTCCTCTGACTGTTTCGGGAAAAGATTCAAAGCTTCGAGTGTGTCGAAAACAGCACCATCTGGTGGTTAATAAAAAATATAGCAGCCACAAGCCTGTGAAAGAGAGTGAAAGACGCTCTGTAGGACGAAGCATCTACCACACATTCTATAGATCGATGCAAGTTTTATGTGCAAAAATAAAAGCCTAACTTTTCTTTAAGATTGCTGCTGTTGTTTTTCTTCCGTGACCTCAACCCATGCCTTGCTCTTTCATTGGCTGTAGCTCGTCACGACACCTGACACCACGTGATGTCGAGTCGGCCAACCGGTCCAGATATTTGGCATGCTAGATATTTGTTTGGCATCTGCGAGGTGTGGGCGATGCGTCAGCGAGCCTCTTTGATGCATAGTTGTGTAGTTCACACATAAAGATTGCAGAGCGCCGATCACCCGCTGATTTTCCCCCGATTACAGCCCGACCTGTCGGTGAGCTCGTTAACTTGCAAATCGGGCTTAATATCCTGTAGTGTGAACTAGCCTTAACTGAAAAAGCAGACAAGACGCAACGGTCAATAATGTCTGTTTAACGCATTACAGTATGTTAACATTGAAATCAACCTTTTGCCTTTTCTATCACCAAAGTGCAAGAATTTATATTAAAATATTATTTGATATTCATAGAATAAGTGAGTCCTCAAAAAGATCAGGGGCTTTCGGCAATGATCAGGGGCTTAAAGGGATAGTTCACTTTCAGTTGGTCCCCAATGACTTGCATAGTGTTTTTTTTTTTTCATACCATGGAAGTTAATAGGGGTGGGAGAAAAAAAATCGATTCACCTAACTATCGCGATTCTTTATAAAACGATTTAAAAATCGATTGGTTTATCTCAGAATCAATTTATATTTAATTACCGTATTGACCCGAATATAAGACGATGTTTTTTTCTTGGAAATGCATCTGAAAAAACGCGGTTGTCTTATATAGAGTCTGGGAATCTACATCACACCGCGTTGGATTCCCCATGTTTTAGGTCACGCTCAGGAGCACACAGTGTAAACACACGCAAATCACCACAGAAAAAAGCCCACCGTTTACTATTAATATTTTTTGAAAACCATCTTACATACTCTTAGAATAAAACGGACTAATATGTAAATCTCTTTATAAAAAAAAAATCGCTCTGTGGTTTGTCTGAGAGGCTGCAAATATTCATTATTCCGTCTCCTTCACTACAGTGGTACTGATATAGGCTAACTGCTAAAACACTTTGGTTAGAGTAGCAAAAGAGTTAGAGTGGCTATTTTTTAAAGGGGAGAATACATAGCTAGATCTTAAACATCGTTTATCATTGTTATATATCACAATATTGTCCAGTAAATCTGCTCAGTGTAAAGAATTAAGCCATTATAGAGGTAACAGAACTTACTGTAATCTGCTTTGAAACGATGTGTATTGTGGATGCTATGCAAATAAATAATGAACCAAGTTGAAGATTCCTTACTATTAGAGATAATATCAACGTCTATTCACTATATTATCCAGTCTCCGCTGTAGCTCCCGTTACCTAAATTCCCAGAATGCATTGCCGCTGTGACGACACATTCCCAGACTCTATTCAGGGTCTAGACTTTGACATGTCAATAATACATCCACAACAATAGGTGGCGCCAAATGGCCAGGTCAATACGGTATTTTACTTTTCCTAAGAGGTGGTGGGGAGAAGTTACCGCTTTTATTCCAACAAAGGGCAAAATGTATAGGTGTGTTCGACTTGGAGCAGCACCGCGCAGTCGATCAGCGTATGACATCAAAGTAGCTACCGCAAGAGCAATTCGAAAACATGCGGAGCCGTCTGTTCTCTGTAGCTCTCGCGGTGCTTTGATGTCGTACAACGATCGTTCTGCCACTGCATTAGATGACGTCGTATACGTTTCAAGCTGGCGCAAGAAAGCAAAACCATGACGGAGGCAGAGGATCAAACCTCTTCCAGAATTCTTTCTGCACCTTCACGTTTTGAATCCCATGGAAACACTTTGGATTTTACACACTGCCGGGAAAACACGACTAAACATGACTAAAACGGAATGTAAAGTAACATAACACTTTATTTTATTTCAGAAAATATTTTTTCTACTAATTTTGTTGAACATTTGACTATTAAATTCATGTGCAAGTTTCATGGTTCAAGGTACTTTAAAATATACACTGTGTATGTGTATGCTCCTGAAATAAAAGTTCAGAAAGATGTGATGCATTGTTTTGTTAATATGACTCATCATATACAGTCTCTTTAACGGTATGATCAAGTATTTTCCATTGTCTAGTCTTTAATGAGCAAACAAAAATCACTATAAATTGTAATATCGAATCGCAATAGTTATATAATCGCAATACTCAATATATACTGAATCGGCACACAAGTATCGGGATAGTATTGAATCGGCAGATTAGCATATCGTCCCAGCCCTAGAAGTCAATGGGGACCAGCAACTGATTCTCACTATGCATGAATACATAAGGATCAAGGGAATCACATGACTAGACAGGAACTATGACTATGACAAAATAAGAGACATGAAAACAATGAACATGGAACAAAACACCAAAACAGAAATGACACCTACACAATACCTAAACTTAACAACTACCTTACTAAGCAATAATTAGGAGTTTGAGGCAAAAGTCGTTAATAGTTAATTAATAGCAATAACTGGACCTTAAAATCAAGTGTGACCAAGCCACCAAAGTAGCTACTCTACAACTGCACATTACAAGAGGACAATACATCTGTTGTTGTCTTCTGAGCTATTCTAATATGTTTCTGAAGTCTTTGGTCTTTTGCTTCATATTTTAAATAGTGCGCCATAATGATTGCTGTTGATAAGGAGCTTAAAGGGCACAGTTTTGCATAGTTTTGAAGGTATTGCACCTCAAAATCTACCTAAATATGTTTATGTCTGGAGTGAAATTATTTCACTCCAGACTCCTTTGTGAATGTCATGTCATTATAGTGCTTGGCGTTTTAACCGTATTTGTGTGCGTATGTTATCAAAATTTTAATTGATCAATGTCGCGCTTGTGAGATTAGTTCACGCTGCACTGTTAGTTCGGTAGCGTGGTTGTACAGATTGGTCCATTGATTCACGCCGATGACAGGTCAACGGGGCACAAGCTCTGTAACATTCCGCTGTTTCGTCCCACTTCTCAGTGCATTTGGCTTCCCATACGGCTGAACACCGGTTCTCTTGCTCTTGGTCATGCTGCTTCTACCAGCTGTTTATTGCTGTAGGTATGCAAAGCAGAGACATATATGCTACACCCTCTTCTGGAGATGGAGAAGGAATACACAGCTCATTTGCATTTAAAGTGATATACACCACAACAGCTCTTTTTTTTTAGACATGCCCCAAAAATAACATTTTACAGATGTTATAATAAATTATCTGTGGGGTATTTTGAACTGAAACTCCACAGACACATTCTGGGGACACCCAAGACCAATATTATATCTTGTAAAAACGGGCATAATAGGTTCCTTTTAATATGATCGTTAATTGCCAGTGCGCGCCATACCTGAGCGTGGCCTAATTGACTCCCCCATTAAGACCACTGTTTATACATATAGGCAATTAAAACACCTTATTTATTTTTTTAAGTTTTTAAATGACTTCTTGCTTACTAACAGGAAAATCATTACGAAATGCTTGGGGGGGGGGGGGGGGGCCAGTTTATACAAATTTCTGGTGCAAGCAAGTCCCGCCCTAGCACCGCCATTGATCCCCATATCTATGGAAAACGTGTACAATATAAATGAGAACCCAATATGTCTTGAATAGAAGCATGTAGGGCCTTAAAATAAGGATACCAAAAGAAAAGTTTGTTAAGAAACAAAATCTAAAAGAATCTTTATAACTTTCTGAGTTACAGCCATGCAGACTTTGGGGAGGGGGTAGTGCTTTTTCCCATTTTTGAACAGTCAGCATTGGCATATAATGAAACAAAGATTGCTAAAGTCAACTGATTTTTCTAACAGACTTACCAATCTCTGTGTAAAAATAAAATAATGTTGGTGCCATCTTTCCGAAGTCATTTTACCCCCCTGTAATTTGGCTCCAAATCTCATGTGAAAATTGTCGTTGCCCTCCTCTACAAACTAGTGGACTACTCAGTAAATATTCTTCCATGACATTTAATATTTTGGCTTTCAGTACTCTTTATGTCTGACTTTCTTCAGAAAAAAAATAATAATAATTAAAAATTGGAGCCAGGGAAGTTTATGAAAGTTGGTTGATATGACATGGAATGACCCAGCTTATTGTTGATAAGAAAAAGATCAATTTTGGAGAAAGTGTTGTGTACTGCAGATAACAAGTGAACTGCTCATTACTAGGATTAAAAAATACGTCAGAGACTGCATACTGCTCCATAAACAGTAGCCTTCAGATGGATGGAGAAAAAGGCTTATTAGACAAATCCATCTTTCGGATGAGACGTTAAACTGACTCTCTGAGGTCATTAAAAATCCCATGGCACTTCTCGTAAAGAGTAGGGGTGTAACCCTGGTGTCCTGGCCAAATTCCCTCCACTGGCCTTTATCAATCATGGCCTCCTAATAATCTCCATCCACTTGATTGGCTCTATCTCTCTCTCCTCTCCACCTGTAGCTGGTGTGTGGTTAGCGCACTGGTGCCGTTGTACTGTGGCTGCAATGTCAGACTCTTGGCACATTTTTTTTCTTTTCCTATGAGGTAATAAAGAAACCATTGTGGTCTGACTTTGGATACAGACAAAGGCACTGACTTGTGAACAAGGATTGCAGCCCCACGGGCATTACTTGAAAAGGAAAAAGTACAGCGTTTAAGGTGGTTGGATGGATGACCATAATTTAGATCCCTTAGTGCTACCCTAATAAAACTACCTTACTAACTATTAAAGGGAGGGGTCTAATGCTATTTCATGCATTCTGAGTTATTTACACTGTTAAAGAGTTGGAAATACACTCCTTCTGGGTTTGTATAAAATTTCGGAATTTTTTTCGAGCATGGCCCTTCATGACGTTATGAAGGGTGGGATTCCTTGTATGGGCACTTCTCCCAGAAGACATGTCAGCCAGACCGAGAGCAAGAGCACGTCCATCAATGTCGGAGCAATGGAGTTTCGCAAGTGTGTTTGTTATTTCCCGTCATTTTGGTGATGAATGTTTTATATACAAGGCCCAGTTCAATGCTGGGATGCACATCCTTTGATACTGAAAGATAGCAATAAAAAAATCCTGGTCGTAATTCGGAACCGCAGGTGGTATGTAAAACTTCTAAATTTCTGTGTTTGCAAGTGCTTGTTACTCTTTAGCTCCGCCCCCAGCACACCTCCAGGAGCTTGGCTGTTTTCGGGAGGAATCGTAAAGCTGTATCTTTATATATAAATATGATAAAACTAGAGACTCTAAAACGCTCTGATACAATGATCAACATAGCTTTACTTTCCTACCCTACATAGTACTGTTCCCACTACCATATGCATATAACCTTGAAGAACAAAAGTTAAAAAACATTGAGATATAAGTAGCTGGTATAAACATGTTTCTAAAACATAAAGGCCCTATTATTGAGTCAGCAATACGACACACAAGTAATAAATGTGTAGTCTGTTTAATTGCTTATTTTGTGTTTATGTCTAAGACATAACTTGACAGCCTCTGAAGCAGACAAAAACCATGGGTAACACTTTATTTTAAGGTGTCCATAATACAGAGTAATTGTGGAACAGCCTGTACTTACAGTTTGTAATTATGTAGATGTAATAGGCAGCTACTGTTACACATATGTTACAGGCCGAGTCTGTTACACAGCTACTTATGTAACCAAAAGATTGTTACGTGTTGCAGACTTTATACAACGTAATTATAAATGTAAGTACACAGACATAAGCTACTTAAAATAAAGTGTATCACGATTGTACTTAATTGTACTTCATGTGTATCTATACTGTACACCTTATCCAGCTGCACCTTTTAGATACAGTTCTCCAGTTTGATTTAACCCACCAGTACACAGCTTAAATACATGTAATACATTTCTAATTACATTAAAAATACAAAATATTACACAGGCATAAGCTACTTAAAATAAAGTGTATAAAGATTGTACTTAAGTGTACAAGTAGCTGTGTAACAGACTCGGTTTGTTACATGTGTGTAACAGTAGCTGCCTATTACATGTACATAATTACAAACTGTAATTACAGGCTATTCCATAACTTATTTACATGGTAAGTACATTTTGTTTCCTGTAAGTACAACAGCTACTACTAAGTACTTAATTAGGTAATTACTATGTACTATGACACCTTAAAATAAAGTGTTACCAAACCACTCCGTTCTATGCTATCCCTCCCTGTGACTGAAAGGCTTACAAACACCCTAGTTTTTTCTCGCATTGACTACTGCAATGCACTTCTTGTTGAGGTTCCTAAAACCACACTTAATAAATAGCAATGTGTGCAAAACTCAGCTGCTAGGATCCTGACTGGTGCCAGGAAAAATGAGCATATTACACCAATTTTAAAGTCTTTGCATTGGCTCCCGG
>JAFVLL020031172.1:33849-69908 GCA_021397915.2 Tor tambroides
GGTTTTCATGAGCTGTATGCCAAAATCATCAATATTAAAACAAATAAAAGGCTTGAACTACTTCAGTTGTGTGTAATGAATCTAAAATATATGAAGGTCTAATGTTTATCAGTACATTACAGAAAATAATGAACTTTATCACAATATGCTAATTTTTTGAAAAGGACCTGTATATATATGTATGTATATATATATAGATAGATAGATAGATAGATAGATGCATCAATCGAACCGGCCAGGGACCGGAATAAGCCGATTTTTCACATGATCGGCTCAGACCTGTGACCGGCCGGTCAGTCTCGCCCGATTCTGAACCGGTCTGTTTTGACGTCACACTTACGGCAATTGATAATGTATTTATGTTGTGCCAGATGAGGCTTGCACAGCCTGAGTGAGTGTGTGAGAGAGACTCGTGCAGAAATCAAAACAAATGAACGCAACAGCACATGCAGAAAGTTATAGATGCATACTGCGTACTGTGTATAGATGCATACTGCATATTTTCATTATCTCCATTACGGCCATGCCCCACCCCCCGAGTACTCGATTACTCGTTTTGAAACCTATTGATGATCGAAATGAGAAATTGCCAAAAATGCCCATCCCTAATACTGCGGTATGAAAAAAATAAATTTATAATATATGATTTAGGACTAGCTGTTACTCGTTTTACGCTGTTACGCAACATTGCACAAACAAAATGTTTCAACATGATTGCCATGTGATTTTATACAAAAGTAGTTCAAAAAAACAAGTAAAAATTAGCTGACTTGCATTTTAGACAAAATGCATTTTTTTACATTTTTTGTTCAGTTTCGCTGATGAAAATATTTCCAATCAAAGCCATAGCAGAACTGTTTTGTGTCTCCGACTCCAAGCAACACAGCGGCGTTTTGTTACTGAATGAATCCATGTTTTTGATCGAGCAAGTCAATGATTCAGTCACCCATTCATAAAGACAAGTAGGGCTGGGTATCCTTCAAAAATTTTCAATATCAATACCGATACCGTGACTTCAATACCGGTTCCTGAACGATACTTTTTTCGATACCAATTTTATGGAATCAATTTTAACAAGATTACATTATCTCAAAAAAAAAAAAAAAACCTTTGGTTTTATTTTTTTCAGCTTCTTGACGTTTATACAGACTCAAAGACACCTGAGCTACTCCACAAAGGAACAAAATATATCCAACACAATAAATCAGTTCAAATAATTTTAATAATTATTAATAAATAATTTAATTTTAAATAAATACATTTTAAAACACATAGCTCATAGCTCAGACAGAATCATCATTTCTATTCATTTTCCACTAATTTACTGATAAGCAAAAAAAAATTATCTTATAAAATTCTAAACTCAAAACAGCGTTTTTAGCCTCGTGAATGGCACTTCTCCGAACGAGTATAAACAACTGAATCATTTCAAAAGGCCGTTATCAAAGCAGGGTACGTCTCAGTCAGTGAATCATTAGATCGTGCACACGAGTCCCTGCACTGGTAAAGAGACCATGGCTTAGTAAACACTGGGACAATTGTTCAATCAATTTGTAAAACATCACCACTGGTATTTATCAACAACAGGCAGGACTGTTATATTTTGATATTATTTTTATGCTGTTTAAGGTAGACTTATAATATGAAATGTGCATGTTCTGTTACAAATCCTTGCAACAAATGAACACAGTCAACATCAATGCTCCCTGTGTTGTCCAATGGATTGAGATTTGTGTGTGTGTGTGTAAAAATGTTTGCAACTTTGGTTTCATCACAAATATTGTTGATATTGTTGCATTTTTAATGATTTAAAAGGCATCATTTCATTTTTTTGAGATAAATTTTACTTTTCTTTCTCCATCAGGGTGTGGCTAAAGATTTCATTGATGTTTTGTCATCATTGCAAGTTTTCAGATGCTGGCCAGTCAGTTCTCCCAAGGCACACACTGCCATGTGACCAGACCGCTCCACTGCAACTACATAGTGTGTGTAATTTCAACACTAAGATTTAAGGTAATGTGTGTAAATTTTTCGAGTTTTTTTACTACAATTAAAATGTGCTTTATTGTTCTCAGTGGCATCTACGCTAACATTAATGACTGTCTCATTCTTATTCCGAGCTCACCGTAGTCACCCAGATCCAGTCCGTATCCACATCGGATGGTCACTGCAGTCACCCAGATCCAGTCCAGATAGTGGATCAGCACCTAGAGATGACCCCGACAGCCTTGAATGTCAGAGGAGCCAATGATAACTAGATGAGCCCCAGAGACAGATCCCCTCCGAAGACCACGTCACCTAGACGGCAATCGGGACAAGACCACAGGAACCAGACGAGTTCTCTGCACAATCTGACTTTGCTGCAGCCTGCAATTAAACTGCTAGTTTCGTCTGGCCAGAGAAGAACGATGGAGTTTTGGTTCCTTCGACACACGATTTTCTGTTTAATACTGTAAAGCTGCTTTGACACAATCTGTTTTGTAAAAAGCGCTACTTGACTCAGTTCAGTTGAACTTTAACACCTGGTTCATTTATTTTTTCTGACTTCTGCCTCATTTTAAAGACGTAATTGTGAACAATAGTAATATTTGTAAATGTTTGTTTGCAAACCTTTTGTTTAACTTTAGTCTTTTTTAAGTTCATTAAAAAAAATGTTTAAAATAAATTTTGCAGTTGTATTACAAATGTAATGTTTGACAACTGGAGCACTTTAAAGGGATAGTTCACCCAAAAATGGAAATTTGCTGTTATTTTACTGACCCTCAGGCCATCCAAGATGTCAGTGACTTTTTTCTTCAGTAGAACAGTAAAGATTTTAATCTGAAACAGTGGTCCTTGGCGGCTCATACACTACACATCTGTGGCTGCCGGTTTTTGATTACTTCATAAGATCTCAAAGTGTCATCAGGAGCCTTTGGCTATTTGGTCTTGTCTGTACATGTTTATTTGACTCTCAAAAGCCGGCAGCCAGAGATGTGCCGTTTATGAATTGCCAAAGACAATGGTTTCAACTAAAAATTAATTGAAGAAAAAAAAGTTAACTACATCTTGGATGGCCTGAGGGTGAGTCCATTAACAGCAAATTTGCATTTTTGGGTGAACTATCCCTTTAAGCCTGCATGTTTAGTCTGTATGACAAATGTTATAAATGCAAATTGTTATTAAATAAAGGCTATTATGTGTTGTAATGTGTGTTTTTAGTGATTGATAGATACCAGTTAATAATTTTCTTAAACTCAGTATAAAATATAATAACTAGTTCAACAGCAATTTCTTATGATGCCCAAATAATAAATCTTGGTTGAGGTAACATATGAAACACATGGAGTAAATGGTTAAATTTTAATTGACCTAATTTGCTGTAGTTTTCTAAATGTTTGATCAATTAAAACATTGTAGTTGAATGGACTATAAAACTATTTCAGTAAAGGTTGAGCCAACTAAAAAATAACAATTCAGGCAAAACTTTGAAGACAGAAATTGACTGAATGTAAAATTTCTGTGGAACTAGTTACTAAATAATAATTAGTTGAAACAGTTTGAAATTTTTTACAGTGTAGCTGTAGCTGTTTCATTCATACTGGTAGCCGGAGGGTGTAAAACCATAAGTGAAAAAAAAATCATAAAATGAAATACTAACAAAAATCACATTGGAGGAAATCCCTAATATGGACAAAGGCATATGCTATAGCTGCAGTAGCTGAATAAAAAAAAAATGCAGATAGGACGTTTTAACTGATGAAGAATGAAGACAATAAACACACGGTTGTGACTAAATGGTGTAGGAATGTGCAACAGCGATCAAGTACTCAAGTACTCAGCCGTGATAGCGATGATCGATCATGAAAACGATGATCGTGGAAAAAATATATTAGCTACATGTTAGTTATATGCATATCTGGTTAACCTAATATAGGATGCGCTGGGATATTAACATTTATTAACATGCTGAATGCGCTGCATATTATCAAACGGTCATATTGCTTTTAGATGTTTCTTTTTAAAAAATACTGATGTTATAATAATGCAGGAGTGCTTTTTTGTCATATTTGTTCAACAGTAGGTATACTTCAATTTCAATTGTTTTCGTACTTCGTATGGCTTTGAAAATGCACAGGCGATTTCAGGAATCACTTGATAATGTAGATGAAAATATAGCACAAATCTGCCATTAACATAGCATTATAATGAAAAAATTATAGAATGTGAAATCTATAGTAAATTTCTTGCTCGTGTTTCAGCATGCTGTTGTGAAAGTGCAACTTAAAATTCACTGGCATTTCATAAACATAGCATTATAATTAGAACTTTATAGAACGTGAAATCTATAGTAAATTCTATCTGCTTTCCTTGCAGCACGCTGTCACGAAAGCGCATCACGGAGGGAGCTCTCTCACTCTCTCTCTCTCTCATTGGTACAACCCTCCCTACTCTCCAAGAACTGTACTTATCCAGAGTGAGCAAAAGGGCTGGCAAAATCACTCTGGACCCCTCACATCCAGCACACTACCTCTTTGAACTGTTGCCGTCGGGTCGACGCTACAGAGCTCTGTGCACCAGAACGACCAGACACAGAAACAGTTTCTTCCCTCAGGCAATCCATCTCATGAACACTTGACAATAATTATGGTACACACACTATTTATACACTTATACACTTATTTATCCAACATGCTGTTCATTTCAATTGCATGTGCTTTTGATATTTCTGACATCACTGTTATATACCTGTACATACAATTGTCAATTTGTATGTTATTTATTCCTTATTTAACATTTTGAATTCTTCTTTTTATTATCTGTGTTTTTTGTTCTGTCACTGTCATTCTGTTGCACTGCGGAAGCTTCTGTCATGAAAACAAATTCCTCGTATGTGTAAACATACCTGGCAATAAAGCTCATACTGATTCTGATTCTCTCTCGCGCTGTAGCGCCTAACTGAAAGTTCACTGGCATTTTCTGTGCAGATACAAGTTGTAATGTTACATCTATGTTATGTATCTGATTAATATTATAGGATGTGTCATAGAACGGGCTTCAGTTTATTGGCATAAAGTCACTCTTCAGCTTCACCTCAGGCAGCTATTCCTTGTTAGATGCTTCTTTTTTAATAACATTGCTGCATCATAATCTAACAGTGTTCTAATCATGTTTTCATAGACAGGTTTTCATGTCATATTTTTATTTTACAACCCGTATTCCGGAAATGTTGGGATGTTTTTTTAAATTTGAATAAAATGAAAACTAAAAGACTTTGAGCAAATATTTTATTCACAATAGAACATAGATAACAAATGTTTAAACTGAGAAATTTTACACTTTTATCCACTAAATGAGCTCATTTCAAATTTGATGCCTGCTACAGGTCTCAAAAAAGTTGGCACGGGGCCAACAAAAGGCTGAAAAAGCAAGACATTTTGAAAAGATTCAGCTGGGAGAACATCTAGCAACTAATTAAGCTAATTGACATCAGGTCTGTAACATAAAAGGGATGTCTTAGAGAGGCAGAGTCTCTCAGAAGTAGAGACGTGCAGAGGCTCTCCAATCTGTGAAACAGTACGTAAAAAGATTGTGGAATTTACATTTAGTCATTTAGCTTTTAATTTTTTTTTATTTTTTTTCATTTTAGCATTTAAAGTAATACTTTAAAAACAACGTTCCTCAACGTCAAATTGAAAAGGCTTTGCAAATCTCATCATCTACAGTGCATAACATCATCAAAAGTTTCAGAGAAACTGGAGAAATCTCTGTGCGTAACTGACAAGGCCGAAGACCTTTGTTGGATGCCCATGGTCTTCAGGCCCTCAGACGACACTGCATCACTCATCGGCATGATTCTGTCATTGACATTACTAAATGGGTCCAGGAATACTTCCAGAAACCACTGTCGCTAAACACAATCCGCCGTGCCATCTGCAGATGCCAACTAAACCTCTATCATGCAAAAAGAAGCCATATGTGAACATGGTCAGAAGCGCCGTCGTGTCCTGTGGGCCAAGGCTATTCAAAATAGAGCTATTTAAGTGGAAAAGTGTTCTATGGTCAGACGGTCAAATTTGACATTCTTGTTGGAAATCACGGATGCAGTGTCTCCGGGCTAAAGAGAAGGGAGACCTTCCAGCGTGTCATCAGTGTTCAGTTCAAAAGCCAGCATCTCTGATGGTATCAGGGCATAATTGCATATGTAGTATGAGCAGCTTGCATGTTTTGGAAGGCACTATAGTAGAAAAATGTAGTTTTAGAGTAGTGTTCTCTAGCGGGTACCGCTGTGGGGGCGCATTCGGAGAGCATCGGGGGTGCTGGAAGCAATATTTTTTGAGGCGCTGAGCTGTTCTTGGGGCGTTTGGTTAAGCCGAGTTTACACCAAAGATGTATGGCTTCATTGCCACCACAAAATACGTCTGCTGCTGTCACTAACGCCGTCTCTACCACTGGATGCATCAAAGCGCACTTTCTGTATCTGTTGTCAACTTGTTTATAGCGCAAGTGCGTTGAGTCGTCAGGAGTGAACGCGGCATCCGTTTACTGTAGACGCTTGCGTCATTTGCTGAGCGACTGATTATAACGGGATTACCGCCATTCACTTGCGCAGTAATAGCATAGTTCGCGCCCAGTTTAGTAGTGTTAATACTACCGCTTCTAGACTAGATGGTGTATCATTTCCATAGCAATGACTCTTTACTTTAGTGTTCCCTTGGCTTTCTGTAGCGCAGCTGATGAACTTCCCGTGAAACCAATATGTATTTAGACACAAAGCATGATATGCTTTTTACTGTTTAGAAAAATGAATATAAATGTTTTTTATTTGCTGATTGACAAATTTCTAAGGAGGTTTGCTTAAATACACATAATACAATAGACATATTCACGTGGCTTTTTTCTTCTTGGGAAATGTATGATAATATTTCAAGTCCAGTCTGTCATGGCTCTGGAAGAGAGATGAGGCGAGGACTCAAGTGCAGGAGAAAAGTGGGTCTTTTTAATAACAAAGAGAAACCAAAATGAACAAAAACCACCCCGAGGGGGAAAAACAGGCAGGCAGACTGACATACATGCAAACATACCCACACACGACGTCAAACATCTGACATGAAATAACGAAACAGCACAGGACTGCAGACACCAGGAGAATAAATGGGGAGACAAACGAGGAGGACACAGGTGAAGTAACTGAAACAATAATGAGATAACAAGGAGGGCGGGGTCAGGCACTAGACAGGAGAGCACATGGCACCAAAAACAAACAATAAGCCATGTGCTCAAACAGACACACACAGTGACATCTGGTGGCCAACCAGGGCACACCAGCAGGACCGTGACACAGTCAAATCAAATGTGTCATGAATGCCATGTGCCATTCAGTGTTAAATATGGGTTAATATACATGCTTTTAAGATATATATTATAAATAAAATATAGCCTAGCCTATACCACCATTCAAAAAAGGTCAGTAAGATTTAATGGTTTTGAAACAAATCCTTTCTGCAGTAAGTTTGCATTTATTTGATAGAAAATACAGTAAAAACAGTAAATCTACAATTTGAAAGAACTGCTTTCTATTTGAATATATTTTGAAATGTGTTTTCCTCTCATGCTAAAGCTCTATTACTCCAGCTTTCAGTGTCACATGATCCTTCAGAAATCATGCTGATTGTTGCTCAAGAAATATTTATTCTTTTTATTATTATAGCTGGCACACCACAACAAAAAAGCAAGATTTGAAATTTAATTGATAATAACAAAAATATAAATTTAATTATTTAATTGATATAAGAAAGATATAAATCAGGACTGCACTAAAATAATAACTATTTTGAAAATGAGAAGCATATGTTTCCCATCTTTCTACAACCCCAATTCCAGAAAAGTTTGGACGTTTTGTGAAATGCCATACAATCAAGAAAATGTTATGTGTTCATTCTCTTTAACCTATATTTAATTGACTGAAGTACAAAGAAAAATATCCAATGTTTATACTGGCCAAATTTTATTTTGTAAATATAAACTAATTTTGATTTTGATGGCTGCAACACACTCCAAAATAGTTGGGACAGAGGCATGTTTAAGGCTGTGTCACATCAACTTTCCCTTTAATTACAATGTTTAATTGTTTGGGAATTGAGGATACTAATTCTTAAAAGTTTTGTGAGCAAAATTTTGCCCAATCTCACTAGATACAAGACTTCAGATGCCCATCAATCTGTGGTCATCGTTGTCTGATTCTTCTTTTCATGATGGGCCGTACATGTTCAATAGGAGACAGATCTGCTGGCCAGTCAGTCACATGCACATGTGTCTATGAAACCATGTTGTTGTAGCACATGCAAAATGAGAGCTGGCATTGTCTTGATCTAATAACTATGGACTTCCCATGAAAGACGTCATCTTGATGGCAGTATATGTCTCTGTACAATACCTATATATCAAGGGGTGAGAACCAGAAAGGCGTAAGTGACATTTCACAAACTTTACAGGAGAACCAAAACAAAAATTTTACCATAGTTTGATCTGACTTTGTGTACTGATTTCAAATGTTTATAATAAAACTTTGTACACTCATGGATGACAGTACTTTTGCCAGTAGAAATAGCTCATTAAGAGCTTTCATTTGAGAGATATATATATATATATCCATTTCACCAAAAATGTCACTTACGCCCTTCTGGTTTGCACCCCTTGATATGCTTCCATGTTAATGGCACTTTAACACATAAGCCAGTCACCCATGCTGTTTGCTCTGCTGCACTCCCATACCATGACAGACATGTGCTTTTGCATCTGTCACTGATGAAAATTCTGGATGGTCCCTTTGGTCTTTGAGACTGAGAACTCGACATCCATTTTTCCCAAGAAACAAGTTAAAATGTGGACACATTTGAGCACAGCACACATTTCCACTGTTTTTTTTTTTTTGACTATCTGAGATGAGCTCTGGTCCTGAGAATCCAGTGTTATCACTGCATAAAATTGATAGCTTTCTCCTTGAGTAAAAGAGATTCAAGTTGCATTTCTTGATGCAGCAGCAGACTGTGTTAAGTGACAGCAGTTTTCTGAAGTACTCCTGAGCCCATGTGGCTATATTTAACACTGCAGCATGATGGTTTTTCATCATCTGAGGGCTCAAAGGTCATGCAAATTCACCTGAGGTTTTCTGCTTTGTCCTACACAGACTGAGATTCATCTGGATTCCCCGAATCTTTTCACAGTATGGTAGTTGGTGAAAGACCTCAATTCTTTGTGATTTTGCATTGAGAAATGTGATTTTTTTATTTGTTTGGCATAAAGTGATGAGCCATGACTGAGACTGAGATGATCCTTTTATACCCAAACATGATACCCTGGCCTATATTACCAGTCCACCTGCTTTCTGTGAACTGTTTCAAACAGGGTTGTGCCGATAGACGATAGTATCGTGTATCGACGATAGTCAGACATATCGCTTGTGGCTGATGCCTTTGACGATAGCAAGACGATTATTTATGATTATTATTATTATTATTATTATTAATAATAATAATAATTATTATTATTGTTATTATTTTTTATTAGGCTAGTAATACTATCTAATTAATATTAGGGCTTATTTGTTGCATTATATTTCTTTTTCCGCGTTTTTACAGTATTGCGTGTTATAACCAATCACACACGATTATGTTGAGCTTATGAATGCAATGGCCAATCAGAGACGTTCACATGAGTCATCGCTGAAACAGCAGAGTTCCGTTGTTCAGCGCACGCTGACTGAATTCTGACTTGCGAATTCTCTCTTCATAAACAATGTGCAGATGTCCGCGCGATGTAAGTAGGCTACATGAGATTTATTCATCATTCAGTGTAGATTCACTGATTTTAATGGGAGTGTTTTTAAAGTGCATAAACTCGCTTGTGATGACTGATGACTGAGCTTGTGATGATGTTCTTTGGTAATGTAATGTTCTTTGCTCATTTTCTGTAACTGTTAGCTGCTTTTTGAATAACTGAGGAAATGTAACATTATAATTAGTAACTTACGATGTTTCTATTAATTTGTTATCATGTTAAACACAAATTCAGTCATATTAAAAACATTAGGCTGCTTTTAGCCTAGCGCTGGAGTTGGTTCACTTTCCAATGAAACTAAATCAGCACGATAATATCGTGTATCGTCGATCTCACAGGCTGACGATAGGACGATATGAAAAATGAGCATATCGCCCAACACTAGTTTCAAAATATTTTAATTTGGATATTCTATAGCCTTTTCATTTTTATTTTCCCTCTGTCCCAACTTAATTGGAGTGTGTTGCAGCCATCAAAATCGAAATTTGTTTATATTTATAAAATGCATTTATGTTGGTCAGCAAAAACATTGGAAATATTTTCTTTGTACTTCTGTCAATTAAATAAAAGTTAAAGAGAACTAACAAATCACAGGTTCTTGATTTTATTGCATTTTACAAAACATCTCAACTTTTCTGGAATTGGGGTTGTTTTTTTGAAGTATTTGTAAGCAAACATTGAAATATTGTCACAGAATTTATGAAATATATTAAAAGAGGGTTTATATTTCTTCCATTTTCAAGTGTAAATGTGGTATTTACCCACCAAAATTACCATGTCTACTATGTCAGAAAAAAAGGAAATTCAATATATTCTTAAAAAAAGGGTATTTTCTAAAACTAAGGGATAAATATTGTTATTTTTCACTGAAAGCTAATTGAAAACATCCATACATATGACAGCAGTAAAAGGGTGTTCAAGAGTTCCAGGAACAGAAGAACAAACTAAAATCTCTTTTTTAAAAATGCCCCTGTGGATATATTCTAAACAGGATATTTTTTTATCAAGTCTCTTTAAATTTGGGGCAAGGTATATCAGATCTCAACATCATTGAAGCTGTAGTAATGAAAATCACCAACATGCTTAAAAACTAAGCTTAAATTAATCTTATTACACTTATTTTCAAATATTTCACTGTAAAAAAGTACTTCACTGTCTTATTTGATCAATTCAATGGATCCTTAAATTAACTTAATTTCTTAAAAATCATAATGACCCCATACATTGTAAAAATAACAGTCCTCATTATAAACACAAAATAATAATCAACTGTAATGTTCAGTGAAGACAATTAGACTGTTTTATTTGATGGGGGGGTGGTGAGGGACCTGGAGAATGGGTAGGGGGGTGCTGGCCCAAAAAAGGTTGAGAACCACTGTTTTAGAGCAACATATGCTCCCCTCCATATGACGTGTATTTCAGCAGGACAATACAAAACCACATACTGCAGCTATTACAACAGCATGGCTTCGTAGTAGAAGAGTCCAAGTGCTGAATTGGCCTGCCTGCAGTCCAGATCTTTCACCTATAGAGAACATTTGGCACATCATTAAACGAAAAATACGTCAAAGACGACCACGAACTCTTCAGAAGCAGGAAACCTATATAAAGGCAAGAATGGAACCAAATTCCAACAAGGGCTCTATCATGCACCCGGCGCAATGCGGCACCAGGCGCGACGCAAGTGTTTTTTGCTAGTTTCAGCCCGACGCAGTTATCATTTTCACGTCCTGTGCCACATTGTTTAGATAGCAAATGCATTTGTGCCAATTTGTGCACTCATGGGTGTGCTGGTCTGAAAATGAGGTGTGTTCAGGCGCATTGTTGGCGCATTGCTATTTTGAGGCAAATGAAATAGACTGCGCCATTGACCAACTAAAACCTGGTCTAAAGTCAATGGCGCAGTAGTTTTTTTCGTTATTTAAAGAACGTGTTAGTATAGGCGGGTCCACAACGCACTTACACTCTGCTTATTACACACGCAGGGATGCACACAATAGGAGCACACAAACATGCCAAATATAAAAAAATTAAAGGTTTACAAAGTAAAAGATTATTATTGTGTAGGCTACATAAATATAAAAATGCCTACATGTCATAATGGATAGTCATTGCATGTATCAGAATTAGGCTACCTATTTGCTCGCGCACTAGCAGCTCCGTTTCCGCTCTGGAGACGCGTTCAGTTTTTGTGCTTGCAAATTCCGCCGTGTAAATAGTGAATCTGCCATGGTGCGAGCGCAGCTGGCTCTTAAAGGGAATGGGAAATGAGACTCTGATTGGTTTATTGCACGTTATGCCCAAAACACACCCATTACTCATTAAGAGAATAGGGACAACCCTTTTAGACCATGCGCCGAGCACGCCGACCGTTTTTCCCATCGTTAAACTAGCAAAAGTGGATTCGGACACGACCTAAGTGCACCTGCGCCGTGCGCTTTAGACCTTGCGCTTAGATCGTTAAAATAGGGCCCCAAAACTCCAGAAACTCATAACCTCGATGCCCAGATGTCTTCAAACTGTTTTGAAAAGAAGAGGAGATGCTACACTATGGTAAACATGCCCCCGTCCCAACTATTTTGAGACCTGTAGCAGGCATCAAATTTGAAATGAGCTCATTTTGTGCATAAAATTGTAAAATTTCTCAGTTTAAACATTTGTTATGTTATCTATGTTCTATTGTGAATAAAATATTGGGTCATGTGATTTGAAAGACTTTTACATTTACATTTAGTTATTTAGCAGACGCTTTTATCCAAAGCGACTTACAAAAGAGGATAATAGAAGCAATCAAAACCAGCAAAAGAGCAACAACATGCAAGCATATGACAAGTCTCGGTTAGTCTAACGCAGTACACATAGCAAGGTTTTTTTGTTTTTTTTTCCTCAAGGAAAACAAGTAGATAGAATAGAAAAAAGAAAGCTAGTGTTAGTTTTTAAAGAAAAAGTAGCAGTTAGAGAATAAATATGTAGTTGATAGAGGGTCAAGGGTGTGTGTGTTTTATAAAAAAAAAAAAAAAAATGAAGACATATATAAAATAGAATTAGAATAGAGAGTGATAGAGTTAGAGGGTCAAATAAAGATGGAAGAGATGTGTTTTTAGCTGTTTCTTGAAGATGGCTAAGGATTCAGCTGCTCGGATTGAGTTGGGCAGGTCATTCCACCAGGTGGGAACAGTGAATGAAAAAGTCAGTGAAAGTGATTTTGTGCCTTTTTGGGATGGCACAATAATGCGTCGTTCACTTGCAGAACGCAAGCTTCTAGAGGGAACATAAGTCTGAAGTAATGTATTTAGGTAAAGGGTTTCTGAGCCAGAGGTGGTTTTGTAGGCAAACATTATTGCCTTGAATTTTATGTGAGCAGCTATTGGTAGCCAGTGCAAATTTATGAACCGAGGTGTGACGTGCTCATTAAAGATTAATCTTGCAGAGGCATTTTGGATTAATTGTAGAGGTTGTAGAATTGACTGGAAGACCTGCTAAGAGAGCATTGCGATAGTCAAGTCTGTACAGAACAAGAGCTTGAACAAGGAGTTGTGTTGCATGTTCCGAAAGAAAGGGCCTGATCTTCCTAATATTGTATAAAGCAAATCTGCTGGACCGGGCAGTTTTAGCAATGTGGTCTGAGAAATTCAGCTTATCATCAATGACAACTCCAAAGTTTCTGGCTGTTTTTGAAGGAGTTATGGTTGATGAGTCTAACTGGAAGGTGAAATTGTAATGAAGTGATGGGTTTGCTGAAACTACAAGCAGTTCTGTCTTAGCTAGGTTGAGTTGAAGGTGACGGTCCTTCATCCAGCAAGAAATCGGATCATCAGGATGGAATGAGAGGTAGAGTTGAGTGTCATCAGCAGTGATACGGAAAGCCATGTTTCTGAATGACAGAACCTAGTGATGTCATGTAGACAGAGAAGAGAAGTGGTCCAAGAACTGAGCCCCTGAGGCACCCCAGTAGCTAGATGTTCATGACTTGATAATGCCTCACCTCTCCAAGATACCTTGAAGGACCTATCTGAGAGGTAAGACTTAAACCACTGGAGTGCGGTAGCTGAGATGCCCTTTCTCAACAGGGTTGACAGCAGGATCTGGTGGTTGACCGTATCAAAAGCAGCGGACACTTTTAGTTTTCATTTTATTCAAATTTTAAAAAAACGTCCCAAAATTTCCGGAATTCGGGTTGTAAAAACATTCATTTTTATAGCAGTCTTCAGATATTTCATTATCTTCATTATGGCCATGCCGTATATAGCTCTCGCGGTACTTCGATGTCAAACACCGATCTGTCTGCACAGCACCGCTTCAAGTCGAACACACCTTGAAATTTAATTGACAACCTCGCGGCCCCAGGTGACCGCCTCTACCACCTGTTGGATGGGCCGGCACTGCGAGATAGATATGTATGCACCTTTACTGAGGCCGATACTGTAAGGGAACCTTTCGGTTACTGACGTAACCTCGGTTTCCTGAAATGAGATGTCATGATCATCAACCCTCTACATTGCGAGTAAATCACTCACATATGCGACTAAATCTTCACTCTCGGTGACTAAATGATGTCTAATATTAGCCACTGGCTAATAAATTCTCAGATTTTACTCGCCAGTGTGTGAGTTGGAGGCTAAGTATAAGTTTAGCACAGATATATTTTCACTCGCCGAAAACACTGACTGAGCACTTTAGAGTTTCATCTGTCAAACAATCTGTGCTATTATTCAGTTCATCTGAATGGATGCGCAGCGCACCTTTATTTTGCGTACCGTAAACTCTGTGAAGGTGCACGACTCGCCATCGCTTTGTCTCACACACATGCAGAGAGAGAGAGAGACAGAGCGAGAGAGTCTTGCAAAACATGCAGAATTGACGCGCTACATGTAAACGATATTCTTTGGCGATCTCACTGGCTGGCACTCAACTATTATTGTCCCTGTTTTGATTTCAGCAAATCACTTTGAGCAAACGCACACAACCCGATTAATATTCATGAATCCAGCAGCTCGTTAATCCTTAGTGTTTTATATTGTTCTTATTAGTAGAATTCGTATCATTATTATTAATTATCATTATTATTTTTAAGTATTATTGTTAGTTTTTTCCCCATTTTTTACAGAAACACTGAATGACCAAAAAATCACCACCACCAGTCCTAAGTTCAGTTTAAATGACTAATATGCATCATACATGGTTACCAAGTTTAAATTCTAAAGTTCTATCATTTGCCAAGGTGTCCATAGAGGGTTGATCATGCTGTGTTACTTATGCCCAGGGTTTTTATTAACTGGTTTATTCAGTCAAAAGTTTCTGAGGAAATGACGTTCAGCACTACCCCAAAATTGCGTGCTTGAATGACATTTGCTATTGTAAGGCAATAGCGTGGTTCAAACTATTGTAAACACATAGCTATTATCAACAACCACCAACACATGATACAGTAGCATTTCTTTAAAATATATTAAAATATATATTGGATTAATGTTTTAAAATATAATGCAAAGACATGTTGAATTTTTTCTTTGGTCAGCTTTAACCCCTAATTACAGGAAAAGAGCTCAGATTTCACTTCCCATGTACAAAAAATGAACATTTCATAACTGCAGACTACTTTAGGATTTGTTTCATTACTAAAAGATGCTAAATATTAGCTAACAATTCCTCACAGCCAACACGCAGAGAAATTAAACTATTAAAATTTCATTATTTGTGACTGCACAAAGAAAAGTACAAAGTAACATTATCTTAACCTCTATGGGATATTGTCATTTATAAATGATGCTAAGAAAACTGCAATTAAAGTACAATATTAATGTTCAGCCAACAAAATTTTATTTTAGTGATGTCAAATAACATCCCCTTCAACCCCTAAAATTAAAATTTATTTACCATGTGCTTCACATTTTTGGTAACAAAGTAGTAAAAAGGCATTAGCACATGTTAGGTCACATGCTCTCAAGGCTCCATAGTGAGCTAATTTTAGACTAGAAAATACATAGAAATTCAAGTTATAAAAAATATAATTCTACATCCAAATGTGTTTTCTAAAGTTTTTTTGTCATTTTTAATGCACTTTTATAAAAACAATAATTCAGAGACCAAAAAAATCTGAGTGTCAAGCATAACTGACAGTCCTATTATGGGATGCATATTTGATGTAACTGGTACTATTGACCAGCATTGGCAAGCAGTATAATAGGAATATAATAGTGATTTAGGTTCATTTTTGTAAGATGGAGAGACAAATCTGTACTTTTTTTCACTTGTGCTACGATAATTGATTTAAAATTCCAAAAGGAAACACAATGTTAAAGTTGTTTTAATGCTTTTGAAACACTAAGACATGGTTTTCAGGCAGTGAAATTGCATCCGAATTTGTGTCAAGTTTTAGACATTTTCACGTGTGAGTTCCAAATCAAAAATAGCAGCACAAGCAAAAAATTGAATGTTCATGAAGATTTTTAATGTTTTTTGAAACAGTAAGACATTTTCACTTCTTTTCAGATAGTGAAAAAGCATTTGCTTGTGTGTGAAGTTTCAAACAATTTGGCAAAATAATTTACCCCAATGGGACACAGTTAGTTATAAATGACGGAACCCTAAAAAAAGGTCAAAGGTTAGATGTAGAAAACAAATTTTGGAAAATGATTTTACTCCTAAATATATTTAAAATATAAAATCAATTATTTTTTCAAGCTGTGAATTCAAAATTAGTCCCATAGAGGGATAAATTGGACCATGTACTGCAAAGTTTAACTGTTCATAAACAACTCAGTGAATTACTGCTTTGGACACTATGGATCTAGAAATGAGCATCAATATTAATGATACTTCTTTAAAAAAAATAAAAATAAAAACTCAGTAGGAGTGAGATTCTCAAGACCTTTCACATGATTCGGCATTGTCCAGTGCATTGTTCTCTATGCAGTGGACTGTCAATATTGCATGCCAATCAAGCACTGTAGAAAACTGTTTCAACTTTGACCTTTGCCACTGAACTTTCAAAGCATAGACAATTATTAATGAACAATCTGTAAGACATACGCAATGACGCGTCACAATTACAGGCTTACAACCTAAAAGGCTGTTCATACCAAACGTGAATATTCAGGACATTCAAGATTAATTGATTACTGATAGATTCCTTTTGAGATATACCCAATGACACTAACAAATCAAAGTTTTTCAGAAAGTGTACCGAAAATTTTATTATCCCACTGAATCTGGCATTGAAAATGCTATGGACCCTATTCACAGACTATTTTTAATATAGATACATATTAATATAGATTTAATATAGACTATGTTTTGTGCTAGTTTACCCTGACATTTTTGACAATTAAAATTTGACAGTTAACTACACAAAAAGCAAACCTGCAAACAAATGTGTGAGAAACAAAGCATAGCATTAAAAAAAACCATCACACTCACTATGTCAGAAGAAACCACTGCTTGTCTTGGATGATTAGAGGCGAAAGAAGAACAATAACTCACTGACTAATCTTCAGAGCAGTCTTTCTGCTGAAAATACAGAAGAAGACAGTTATGACCAGATCAGAACAGTGTCCTCTTTCACACTTTATTAAATGAAATGCTGGAGTACAAAATAAAAGTAGGTAATTTCTGATCACAAAATGATTTATCTATTTGACTTATATATAGTTAGAACCTGAAGCTAATAATTTGACAGCCTATGGAGGCAGGCTACCTAGCAAATATGTACAGTATAATAAAAATTAATTTCACATAAAATATTATTAAAACACAAACATCAAATTATTACGAAGATTTCAGTCTGGGTTCATACCAGTACCATGTGGTCATCTTGAGCCAAGTAAAATCCCCTTTTTTTATTTTTCACATGATGCATTTCTCACTGTTCAGTAACGGGTGTTGCACAAATGTCAGCTTCCTTTTGTACAGTTGCAAGATAAGGATGTGATTACTACATGCTCCACGATTAAAGGCCAACAGTTTAATGAACACACTTTGTCAGAGGTAACAAATAGTCTATAGTGTACATGTCACATATACTGTACATTTTGAAACAAATCCTCCTGGTTAACAATCTGAACAGCTTGTTTACCCAAAAGAGTGAGAACATGAAGGTGAGCAGGTAGACAGTTTTGTAGACAGTTAGTTTAAACGACAATGGCAAAAAAAGAACAAGAGTGAGTACTGTCCTCATGACACAATACTCACACAAAGCTATCATAAAACTTCAGAAGACAATAACGCACAAGTCATATGAACTATTTTATGACACTTTTAAGGTGTTATTCAAGCTTGGAATTTAAAAAATAATATACACTTTTATTGTTGAAAAGAGCTGTTCGGTCATTCTGTCTGAAGTCGCTGTTTCATTGCTTATGATTAATGACAGATGACAGGCCCTGGAATTCCTGGATGCAGTTTGAGCATTATATACATTGAAATATGCTCTGCATTGTAATATCCTGCTTCATCTGTATTATAGACAGTGAGAAATAACGATGTTATTTAACACTTTAGCCTTGGTAACTCCTTATGTGTTCCTTAAAGTATGACAGTGGACATTTGTATACAGATTGCTATTAATTGTTCATTAATTTTATGATTATCAAATAGAGGGCAAATGCAGTTGCTTTCATGGTTTATTTTCTATTTTATTTATTTATTTATTTTCTAGAAATGCAGAGAGAAACACAGTAGCATCACAAATTGAAAGTTCATTATTATTTCCACTAGGGAGTGAGTTGCTACAGTCTTATCTGGAAGTATACCAGATCGGAAAGGCAGCTTAAAAGTACAGTTCACCCAAAAATTTTAGTTCTATCATCATTCAGTCAAGATTCAAGATTCAAGATTTTTATTTGTCACATACACAGTTATACAGAGTATAACCAGTTTAAACCAGTAACAGTTTTTGCCATCAGGCTACGGAAGCGCTTATCAGATGGTAGCAAAGTGAAGAAACGGTTACCAGGGTGATTTGAGTCCTTGATGATTTTGACAGCTCTGCTCTTGCAGCGTTTGAGGTAGATGTCCTGCAGGGAGGGGAGAGCAGACCCTGAGATACGCTCAGCTAAGCGCACAACTCTCTGCAGGACTTTACAATCCTGATTGGAGCTGTTTCCATACCACACTGAGATGCACTGAGTCAATACACTTTCTATGGTCCCTGAATAGAAAGTTTTCAGGATAACTGGCGAGGCCCTGAATTTCCTCAGCTGTCGCAGATGGTACAGTCTTTGCCTGGCTTTCTTGACCTGTGTTTGGATGTGTGCAGACCAAGTCAGGTTTTCGAATGTTTACAGGGTACTTGAAACTGCCTCCACACCAGGGTTCCCTGATCATAAGGAGGGTGTGGGGCCGCTGCTGACTCTTTCTGAAGTCCACAAATAACTCTTTGGTTTTGCTCACATTCAGAGAGAGACAGTTGTCCTGGCACCATGATGTAAGTCTCCCTACCTCATCAAAGTATGCGGTCTCATCATTGTTGGAGATGAGGCCCAGAACCACAGTATCATCAGCGAATTTGATAATAGATGTGCAGCTGTGAGAGGACACGCAGTCGTGTGTGTAGAGAGAGTAGAGCAGGGAACTCAGGACACAGCCCTGTGGGGATCCTACGTTCAGGGTGATGGAGTTTGAGGTGAACTGGCCAACTTTCACCACTTGAGGTCTGCCGGTGAGGAAGTTTTGAATCCAGTCACAGAGTGAAGAGTTTAGGCCGAGGTCTGTGAGTTTTGAAGCTAGCTTGATGGGGACTATAGTATTGAAAGCTGAGCTATAGTCAATGAATAGCACCCTTACATAGTTCCCATTGTTGCTGTCAATGTGTGTGAGGGAAGAGTGGAGGACGTGAGAGATGGCATCTTCAGTAGATCTATTGAGGCAAACTGAAGAGGGTCCAAAGTAACAGGGATGGAGGAGCAAATGTGGCTCTTAACAAGTCTCTCAAAAACCTTCATGACTATTGATGTGAGGGCAACTGGATGATAGTCATTCAGGCAAGAGGGTTTATTGTTCTTAGGCACAGGGATGATGACAGATTTTTTGAAGGAGGTGGGAACCACAGAGGTAGCAAGGAACTCACTAAAGATTGAAGTAAACAAACCAGCGAGCTGATCAGCGCAGAATCTCAGAACACAGCTAGTAATTCTATCAGGTCCGGCTGCTTTCTTAACGTTCACTCTCTTTAGGGCCCTCCGAACCTCGTCCTCTGACACGGTGATTACATGATTATCGCTGCTCAGCCTGCTGCTTCCTGATGCGCTGCTCGGCAGAGTCGCGCTGCCGCCATTGCATTCAAAGCGGCCGTAGAAGGTGTTTAACTCGACGGCCAGCAACGGATCAGTTCTCACCTCGGCGGAGGATTTCTTTCCGAATGCACAAATGGTCCTCTGTCCCTGCCACATGCGTCAAGAGTCATTGAGCTGAAAATGAGACTCAATTCTCTCCCTGTATCGGAGTTTGGCGGGTCTTACTGCACGTCGGAGAGCATAGCAGGACGCTTTATACTCGCTCATGTTCCCTGACAAAAGACCGGCATTGTATGCAGCATGGTTTGTTCTGTCCACCCACGGTTTCTGATTTGGGAAGATCCTTACAGTTATTGTTTCTGTAGCTTGCTCATTTAGCGTGTTTACAAAGATTAATGCTACATCCGTGAACTCGCTGACGTCAGATAAACTCGCCCGGAACATGTCCCAGTCGACGTCATCAAGAGCCGCCTGTAAGCATAGTTTCTGGGTGGGAGGACCACCGCGTCACTACTCTCTGCACCGGGGGTTCCTGAGCGAGCCTTTGTTTGTATTCCGGTGTGAGGAAAATGGCGGCATGGTCCGATTTGCCAAAAGCCGGTAGTGAGCGGGCTTTGTAGGCATTCTTAAATTGAGAGTAGCAATGATCCAGTGTATTTTGCCCTCTAGTTGGACAGGATACATGTTGATGAAAGTTCGGCATGACCTGCATAAGGTTGGCTTTGTTAAATTCCCCCGCGATGATAAAGGCAGCGTCAGGATGTTTGTTGATGTAGCCGCTGAGCACATCATGAAGCTTAGACAAAGCCAAGTCAGTGTCTGCCTGTGGTGGAATGTAAACAGCAGTAACAATGATCGATGAAAACTCCCGGGGCAGATAGAATGGGCGGCAAATAATGGATAGATGTTCCAGATGAGGCAAGCAGGAACACGACAGAGTGGAGATATTCCTGGGATTACACCATTTCTTGTTAATCATGAAACACACTCCTCCACCTTTGGATTTACCGGCCTCGGCTGTTCTGTCCATCCGTAAAACAGAAAAGTTGTCAGACGGCGTTACAGCAGTGTCCGGGACCGAGGGCGTGAGCCATGTTTCAGACAAACAAAGGATGTTACAGTCCCTTATGTCCCGTTGGAAACTTATCCTGGCTCTAAGATCGTCCATCTTATTCTCCAAGGATTGGACATTGGCGAGCAGAATGCTCGGTAGAGGAGGATTGTGAGCCCTTTTCCTCAGTCTGTTGCGAATCCCAGCGCGTTTCCCACGGTGTTTCTTGATCCATCACCTCGGGGGGTTATTCAAGTAGCCATTGTTCTCCTCCGTGTGTCAAAGAACCTTGAGTGGCCACGATGGATTCGGGGATAAGGTGTTCTGAAACAGGTTAGTGTAGTGGTGTCCAATGTCCAAAAGTTTTCCTTTGTCGTAAGTGATCAGTGCAGACGTTATGTGTGTAAAAAGAGAAAGCAAAAGTAAGTAAAAAGATAAATAAAAGCACAATCTGAGCAGAGCGACCTGGACGGCATCCAAACACAGCGGCGCCATCTTGATCGAGTCACAATGTTGATTACCCTCATTCTGTTCCAAACCTGTATGTCTTTTCTTCTTCTGTTGAACACAAAAGAAGGTATTCTGAAGAATGTTTTAACTGTTATTGTACGTACAATGAGCCTCATTCATGAAACACAAGCAGAATGAATTTGTGTGTAAATCGTTCGTAAAGCTGTTCTGATGTAAATTTTCGGATTAATGAAAATGTTTGTATTTTCAAAACGAAATTTACACCTGCTCCCTACCACGTGTAAATGGTGCGTAAAACGTTCTGTGTTCTTTTTGGCACACTGATGACACTGAATTTTGATGCACTGCCATTATAATATTTTACAAGTTTGTTTGCTCTGTTTTATATATTTATTTTTTTATTTTTTTTGTAGCTGAGAGTTGATATACTGTTTAGCTCTGGTTTAGCTTTGGATAGAACACAGCGCTTGTCACTGTCACTTTTTAGCCAGCCGTCCAATCAATGGAGGAGGGGCGGGACAAATACCTCACCGACCAATCATCCTACTTGTACAACAACTTAAAGGGTTACTCCACACCAAAATGAAAATTTTGTCATTAATCACTTACCCCCATGTCGTTCCAAACCCGTAAAAGCTTCGTTCGTCTTCGGATACAATTTAAGATAGTTTAGACGAAAACCGGGAGGTTTGTGACTGTCCCATTGACTGCCAAGTAATTCTCACTGTCAAGGCACAGAAAAATATGAAAAGCATCGTCAGGATAGTCCATCTGCCATCAGTGGTTCAATCTGAATTTTATGATGCGACGAGAATACTTTTTGTACGCAAAGAAAATAAAAATAACGAATATCCCAACACAAGGATACGCTATTTTCGTTCAAATCAAAGCGTAAATACACGTAGAATAGCGCATCCTTGTGTTGCGGCTGATACAGAAGAGCGTACGCAGTTTGCGTTCAGTGGATAATCTCTAAAATGGCGCTACGGTGACGCGGAGAGACAGAGAGGAGACGAATTGTTGAAAAAAAGTCATTATTTTTATTTTCTTTGCGTACAAAAAGTATTCTCGTCGCATCATAAAATTCAGATTGAACCACTGATGGCAGATGGACTATCCTGACGATGCTTTTCATACTTTTCTGTGCCTTGACAGTGAGAATTACTTGGCAGTCAATGGGACAGTCACAAGCCTCCCGGTTTTCATCTAAAATATCTTAAATTGTGTTCCGAAGACGAACGAAGCTTTTACGGGTTTGGAATGACATGGGGGTAAGTGATTAATGACAAAATTTTCATTTTGGGGTGGAGTAACCCTTTAACAACAATAGAGAAATTAATATTACTGGTTACTGGATTTTTATTTTCAGTAATATCCTTCAGAATGAGATACTAGTTATACATTACTGCCGTGGATATTCCACTTTATAGCAACCAAATCGACAGCTGGAAAAACCTTTTTTTTTTTTTTTTAAGTCTATGGGAAAAACTGTGCCACCAAAGCATTTTCAAGCACCACCAGCTGGCCATTTTCAGAAGAGCACCTGACATTTTTTAGGTGGCTAAAAATGCTTTGGTGGACACACGTTATTGATTATTTATTGTTAGCCATATGGCCTATTAGTCTTTTTTTGCATTTATGCAATATACTGGAGCCAAACTTGAGAAAGTAGACAAGAATATTCCACTGCGTTCCTGGACACGAAATTTGCGTAGCTGTAGTCATAGGCAGGGATTATGCTAATTGTGAATGAGCGTGCACGAACGCCCTATTTATGAATGATTGGAATTCATTAACATACACGTTTAACTATCAAATCGGACGTTTACGAAGCATTTGTGAATCCGGAGGAGAGTTTTCGGGAAGGTCCGTTTTAGGCGGACCTTCCCCCCCCCTCCCCCAATTGGTTTTACTGTATCTCTGTTCAATAGAGGAGCAAGTCTGAACTTGCCAGGTGGAAAGCCTTGTGCACATTCCTCAGCTCTCCCTGGGCTAAATTATTTGAGTAACGGTATACAGTAACTGTAGAGAATATAAGGAAAATACAAAAAGTAAGCTTGTGATTGTCTGTCTTTGAAGATCTGTCTATCAGTCATTTGGAGGTGATGATTCTTCAGAGCATGATGAACACAATGAAAAACCTCTTATGATCAAACATTTAAATTAGTTATTAGAATTGACTAAATTCTTGTTTTCCGGCAGACATGCCATGACACAGTGAGCCTGCCTAGATGTGTCTACATATTTGATTTAGATCTACAAGTAAAAACATGTTAAAAGCATGTAAAATGTTGTCAAACAAGCAATGCAAGGACATAAAGAGGACAAGAGATGAAGAAACCATGCAAGAATTACAATTTGTACTTTGTTATATGTATTTTGAGGTTGGGTCCAGGTGGTTTAATCTGTAAACACCTAGTCAAGCAGTTCCTACTTCTCTCTTAAGCAGATGTTTGTGGTCCAACAGAATTTTCCGAGCTCTTCAAGTTTGTTAAAAAAGTACCACAACTATAGCGTGAAGGTGTTATTTAGTGCTCAAGGGCGTTGATATACATCACATGGGCTCAGGGAATTACATATTTTTACTGTATCTTTATTGTATTTGTGCCACGGACTGTTCACGGTGTGGCCTTACATTGTGTTTAATTTCAACGCATAAGACTATTGTCACATTGCATTATCTGAACCCGCTTTGAATCCATTTATTAACCGCTTCCTCAACATTGAGCAATTCACAAAGACAAAAGAACAATGTCGCTTGAATTACAAGCAGGCGTGAGGGATTTTGTAAACAGAAATCTATCAATTATATCGTCTAACAAAAAGTATCAGATAACAGTAAGTGACTGAACCCGCTTAATTCCCGTTGGTCGTTATCTTTACCATACATTCATGTTTTGACTCACAACAACTTCTGATTCAAAACAGTTAGGAGGATCCATTACTATTGTCTTACCTAACAGATAAGATGAGTGCACGTCCTCCAAAAGCGCTCCATTGACCTCAAGAGACTCTTTCTCTTCTGTGCTGTGTGTTCCAGCACTTCACGCGTTTCGCTTTTCTTTCATTCACACATTCAGCAAGAGAATCCGGATCGTTCGGGACTAACTTGAAAAACGTTTAAACCTTTAAAAAGTGTCTTGATGTAATGTTGCGCGTAGTAAGTAGCTAGTATGCTTAAATTGTGTTTATGAAAGAGAACTAGTGATACGAGGAAGCCCGGGCTCATTTCTCCTCCCTTCCTGCTGCGCTTCCTACATGACGTCGAGTTGGAAACTGGGAGTCCTGTTCATCTACAATCACTGGGTCACGGCCCAGCTCACACACTTCCATTTTTGCTTTAACTGTTGACTTTAGGGATCAGCCAGAATGAATGAATTTACAAATTGTAGTGAGCTTACTTGCTTTTTAAAGGAATAGCTCACCCCAAATGAAAAATTGCTAAAAATGTATGCGCCCTCACGCCATCCAGGATGTAGATGAGTTTTCTTCATCGGAACAGATTTGAAGAAAAAAAAATATAGGGTAGAGTGGGGGAAAACGCCCCCCTACTGTTTTTCCCAAAATAACCACAAGATAAGTCAAGATATTTTTTTATTGTAACTATACACTACGTTGACAAGAGTTATGTAGAAGTTTTCACCATGAAGCTTACACTGGTGATGTACCGGAGAGAAAACGCATTTCACAGTAAATGATCTAATTTTCAACAGTAAGAAAAAAAAGTGTTTTAAAGCTTGTTGTTTTGTAGAACATCAGTTATATATATATATATATATATATATGAGAACAGTAGGGCCTGTAGATAGGGAGTATGTCTTATTTAATAAAAATAGAATTATATTTTCAGAATGACAATTTTTTTCTCAAACCTAGTGTGTGGGGTAAAATGCCCCCAGGGCAATGGGCAATTACTGTAGTTATTCTGTTCTGAACATCAAATCCTTTGTTTTTCCATAAAATGTATTCTAGTTGGTTGAATAAAAATATTCAGACTTTATATTTAAAAATTACCTCAGGTTAGCATCAGGTAGCTAGTTAGCTAGCCAGTTATCATCAGCTAACTTTTTTTTTTTTTTTTTTCAAATAGACTATTATAATTTTGTAATTCATAATTATTGATTATATTATTATTATTAATTTTAAGCTAAAACTGCCTGTACTCTGATTTTGCTGTAAATGTTTAAAGCAAATTGCTTTGTCAGACTGGGGGGCATTTTACCCCACCCATGGGGGCGTTTTGCCCCATAGGTGGGGTAAAACGCCCCCTTGGCACAAATTTAATTTTTGTTAAAAATCTAATAACATGAAAACTCTGGACATTTTTCATACTTGGTTTATAATTTATGTCATTGTCACTAAAACTATGATAACTTTTCTGAACACATTTAACTTTTGTTTCACTGAAAAAAAAATTACACAATCCTTAAGGGGGGCGTTTTCCCCCACTCTACCCTATATATATTAGGCCTACATCACTTGCTTGCCAATCAGTCCTCTGCAGTGAATGGGTACCACCCCTGGAAGACTCAGTTCATCTGACCAGATACAAGATTAGTTTAATGTTCACAGATATACAGCCTGGCATTCATGGTGGGCTGCATATGCATCTTCAGTTTCAATCAGGTCCAACCTCTACTGCTTATATTCAGAGTTCTCAACATTTCTCCATTCCTAAATGCTTATGAATTCCCTAGTTTCAAGATGCTACAGCATTTCACTGGATAGCCACTGTTTCAGAAAACCCAGTGAAAAATTATTGCAAAAACACAGACCCTGTTCTCTTCAAAATGGCGGAGAAAGACAACATATCTTGTTCATCTCACACAACCCCTTAAAGAGTTCACCAAAAAAAAAAAAAAAAAAAAAAAAAATATTTTTTTTTATACAAGTTGACTAGCAAGATAGTCATTTTCCTGTGGATATTTTCTTTTACTCTCTAGACAATTTTTCATTCACAAACTTTATGAATTTACAAGATTAAACCACATTCTCATGGCACATATCCTAAAATTTCAAGTCAAGCACCAATGTTGTGGCATCACTGTTGTATGTTTAAATAAGCATTGTGGAAATTTTCTTCTTTATGTGTTTGTTACAATGGTTATTATAATTTAATAAGAGTGCTACAAAGAAGCCTTCTGAGTGAATTTTTTATTAGGTTTTGAAGAGAGGTGAAAATATCATCCTACTACAACACAATATATCTTATAATTCTATAAGATATCTTACATAGAAGAAGATATCTATAAATCTTATAATTATAATTAGAAATGCAAATTGCAATACCGACATTCATAAATGGAAGTGAAAGCTATTTAAACACTACAGTAAATGTTAATTTATTCCTTTATTAATGTAGCATAAGAGATGAAATAACAACAACAGTGTGGAAAAAAATGATCAGGACACACATCAGTATATCACTATGTAAATGGTGTAAATAATTGCAATGGAATGACACTAATACCGCACATCAATTTTGATTGTCGCTACAAAAGAAAAGAAAAGAAAGGATTCCTGTCTGAGGGTCTTAATGCATGATTTTAAGAGACACTGAGAAGTAAAATGACCCTCAAATGATTCATTATTTAGTAAATAATCATTTCAAACTCAAACGTTATTCAGAGTATGCATTTTGCAATATTCACTTTCTGTATTTCATTTTAAGTTTGTGACCCAGAGAATTGGGAATTTATTTAAATGTGGTCTCATAATTTCAGCTTTTTGAATCTGAAACATCATGAGTATGATTAATCTAACATTACATCCTCTCGAAAAACCAATTAAGGAAAAATTACAAACTCCCAGAAATTTATACAATTACGAAAAGTAATTTAAGTGGTTTAACTTGAAATGATCATTAAGCGCACAGAGAAAGCAATCATGACTTACTGCTCTAAATAATTAGAATTAGGCATAGAACCATATCCTTTAAAAATTAATATAATTTCTTCACTGATAAATTCCTTTTCTACAGTAGATGACCAGAAAACCCAGTGGTGGTGGAGAGGAGAGCTAATGGTATTAGTTTTCTTGGACAGACTCTTCCCTTTCTCCAATAAAGGCACTTCTTACAGTTTGGACTGTAGTGGCTTTAGGTACTTGTGGTGGGACTCATGCACCTTAAAAAATAAATAAATGAATGTATGAATGAAGAGGTTCATCTGAAATTATTTAACATGCATCACCGTAAATGAATATAATACACACATCAAATGCACTGAATACACACCTCAGTATGGTTCAGAGGCGACCTCTTGGCCCACTCAAACATGTGCTCATAGACGTTGCCATCATATCTTCCCAGAGCAGAATTAAGCATCTCATCACGGTAGTCAAAGGCATCAACCAGAGCCACTGCATTGGGCCTTATCCCTGAGAGAAGACCCTTCAGCCTCTGTGAGATCTGAGCCAGCTGAGGAACAGTTAGCAGACCAGCCTGACAAAGAAAAAAAATATGATCAGGAATAGCTGTTCATAGAACACATATTCTAAACTTGAAGTCAGTTTATCTAGCATTACAGAGTGCTGGTCTAAAAGATCAGTGGTCTCCATATCCAGTGGAATTCCACAAATCTGTGGGGCACCCCTGTGAACCAGGAGACAGGGCACCACCCATTAACAGGATATTCTCATTCCAGACAGCATGATATTGAACAAAAATATATGTCTTAGAGTCAAACTTTTTCATCCATTTTACCAGAACAGAAAGACTGCAAATGCACTGAAAAAAAATAATACTACATTTTTTTTAAGGTAAGTGGTTGCAATCCATTTTAGCTACGTTTAAATAAAAAAATTTAGTTGACTAACTTTCAGCAAAATTTATTTAAATGTAGCTAAAATAAATTGATTGCAACCACTTACCGTAATTTTTTGTCTTTTTGTAAATTCAATGAATCATTTTTTTTCAGTGTGGGTGTATCTGCCTTAAATGATTTTTTTGTCAACTTTTAGGAGTACACTAGCATATAAACTGCTCAAAGTCATGACAAATATGGACTAGATGTCACAATTGTTATATAATGGGTCTAAAATTTGGACTGAGTGGCAGTGCACACAGCAATCGAGTCGTCATGCAAACATGCACGCTCTCAAAGTTCAATGTCACTGCCCTAGTCTGCCCTAGTAATGCTGACATTTTACAACATATAAATTGAAGTCAAGCCTATTCTATTTGTGACTAACACCTGTAAAAATAGTGACAGTGAATTTCAAAGATGGTGAAGTTCAAAGCTGCAAAATCTTACCACATTTGACACAACAAATCTTAATTGAGGTGTGATTACATCAGCCACATTTTAATGAACCAACAGCAGCTTTTAAACCTCAGTAAAGAGCGGCACATTTGAGTCGCATGCAGACCACAAAATGGATGGGAGCTGCAATGGAGGACAGCCACTGGTCTAAACTTTCAGATGACACACAGATCATATGAATATGAAACCAGAGCAGAGCAAATCTCACAAAATGTTTAAGTGACCGAAAACTAGTTGTCCTGTATGGTTTTGTTCACACAGCAGGGCTTCTCTGAAAATACACTAAGTGACACTACTAGCACAGTAACTGCATACTTGGTCTTTAAATGAACTCAGCAGTCTTTACAGATACTGGTTTACTGATTGTCTGGATTGGCAGGGGTGAAGCTAAGGGGTGGCTCACAAATGGCAGTTTCAGTTTCTGTCTGTTTTTTTCTTAACAAAAATTGTGTTTATTTACAAATAAAAGCACCTCTTCACGACCACAACACATGAGAAACATTTCATGTGCACTCTCCAAATTCGCCTCAGTGCCAGGCACAAGTAAGAGTTACAGGTGCCGAAAGAGCTACAGCAGATGAACAGTGAACAATCGAACAGTAGATATACGAGATCGTGGAACAGTTAACAGTCTATAGCATGATTAAATATAGAGACGATTAAAGCAGAATCAAAACTTTGCATGCAAGTATGTATTTGTTATAAATGTGTCACATTTAAGAACATGTCTCTTAAATGTATAGATTTGTGAGATCACAATATAAGGCACAAATCGCTATAGTTTGAGCACTGAATTTGAACTAGAAAATAATCACCAATGTTGGCTTAGTAAAGTAAATTTGAAAATGGATCATGTTTAAATGCATAGAATAACTAATATTGCATTCATCATATTTATATGCTGTTGGCTTCCACCCTTGCCATATTTAAATTCACATGGAGATTCATATATTAAATAAATAATATAATATCAAATGTATATCATAACAAATAAACATTTTTATTTAAAATATTTATTTTGACAACTATTATTTTTGTATTAATATAATACAAATTGTATTATTATTGTCTAATATGTTAATATTGTTTAATATTGTGTTTTTGAAATATTTCTTCTTTTTTTTTGCAATTTTTTTTTTAATGGACCTTACAGTCTAACTTGGAATTTTTGAAGAGTTTATCAATAAAATTCAATGAAAGTTGAAAAACTATTAAGTTATCTGCATGTCTCATCCATATGAGGAAGCAAAGAAGGAAAACAATCTTTTGGGGGTATTGAGAACCAGAACCAAGCTAACTGAGCAAGCTGAACTATTACAGTGAGAGTTTCTTGTCTATTAATAAGCCTGGAGGTGAAGAATAACACAAAAATTGTCAAATTCATTCAGTATTACTTGATCAAATCCACATCTATCTCAATTACAATTAAGTAAAAAAAATAACTGTATTCAGTAGTGTTGTAGTCACAAAAATAGTCTTTATAGTATGTGTGTTAAAATAATGAAGATTTCTGTGCCACCCCAAACTAATTGCTGGCCCCTGCCTGGCCACCCCAATGAAAATATCCTGGCTCCGCCATTGTCAATGGGCAAATTTTAAAAACTAAATACGTATGGTATAACCTGTAAAAAGTCTCCAGAGTTCAGTGCGACTCCATGAAGGGCATAAAGCAGAGCCAAAGTGCTAAGCACAGAGTGGACAGCCGTATCCCCAATCTCACTCAGTTTAGCAGCAAACAGCTTCACCACCACATAATGACAATGGGCCTGTAGAGAGACAATGAAGAGGAACATTAGTCAAAACACAGCTCCAAAATAATTTCTGCAGTGCTGAATCTGTAGAAATCATCAGTAATTAAATTATTTATTGGGTTTTGTATACTGAAACAATTAAGCTATGCTCACACTGTCAAGCCAATTATTTGTGTATCCGATTGGAATCTGATCTAAATGATTGACTGTCCACACTGTGTAACTGTTCAGATCCGATTTGTGTCCCACGGTGTGCTTTCGTTTTATGGAATATCCACATTAGTTTCTATGGCAACAATATTGTGTTAGTATGCCTATGCCAAAAAAACAACAGTAAGGGTTTGCAAGATTTTGTCTTACATCATGACAACATGTTGATGTTGCCCTGGATTATTATGTCTTATGTGTCAGCGGCAGAAATGCAGGAAACTGGAGTGCACAGCTTCATTTTCTGCTGCTGTCTCTGCTGGTCTCAGAACTCAAAGAGGTGTGTAGACCAGTAGTCTATTGTCATTTTCCGTTTGATTCGCACTTAGAAACAACACAGCCTTGTTTCTATAAAGACATTCAGAATGTTTTCTACAAACACTTTGATGTATTTACGTAGCGTGAGAAAGTGACTGAAATGGATTTCCAGAAATGTGATTTGTAAATGTGTAAAAATCATATTTCATATACTTTTTTGCCAAATATTGCTAAATATGATCAGATTCCAATATGAACAAAAATCTGATTTTGAGTGACAGTCTAAACTAGGCTCTAATTAACATGTACAGTTTAAAAAAAAACTGCATTAGCACAGGGATGTCCAATCTTGTGACAATTGAGCTAAAAAAATATAATAGTGTCTGAAAGTTGTGGTTGGAGGTCTGTGTGTAAATTTATGTTTTTAAACAGCCTTTTCAGCTTTGATTTAATTTCTAATAAGAAATTGGTATTGTAGTAATTAAACATTTGCTTAGTTATCACCAAAGCTTTTTTTCTATTTTGTTATAGATCATCAGACTGTTATGCTGCCTCAGAAGTTTGTCCGAAATCAGTCTCTGGAAGTACTTGCAAACTAGAACGCTGCCTATGCAGCCTGATAGGGCAGGTAGGCAACAAGTCAGCAGCCTAAGTTTCCAGACATAACCCATGTCCTGAAGACCCTGATTACCTTATTTTAGGTTTGTTTAATTGGGGTTGGCGATAAACCATTCAGGACAGTAGCACTCCAGGACCAGGACTGGACACCCCTGTATTAGCATTACAGCTCAAAGGTTCATTTTAAGAAGCCTTACATCAGATGCTCGGACTAAATCAATGGAACTGTTGTTCCAGGCGTCCTCATTACTCTTGCTGCGCTGTAGCTCCACCTGGAGGTTCTTCGCTGCCATTTCAACTAACCTGTGAGCATTTTTCAAAAACATTCTTAAGTCTCTGCAAAAATTCCATGTGCTAAATGTGCTCAAGGTTAACAACATTTATCAATGGCACAATTTACAACCTGTGTTGATCAAAAAAAAAATTTGTTTTTTTCTGGATCCAACTTACTTTGCAGCTCTGAATTTGTATGCCTCCACAAGGCTGGCCAGGTCATTAATATTGACAACAGTGGGCCGGGAGGACACAGAATGGGGCTGTATCCTGGTCTGAGGTTCGTTCAGGTAAGAAACAGTGCCAGTCAACTGCTGACCTGCCCTTGCTTGTTTGTAGCTCTTCACCAAATACCTATTCAATAGAACACATTAGGTAATAAAAAGTAGTACAAATCAATCAGTTCATTAAGATATATAGACATTTTCTTGAGAATTGTGATTACCTTTACCAGATGGTAATTGTTCTGCTGGTCAAAGGTTCTAAAAGCAAGTTATCATAACTAAATTACTTGTTTCCTAAAAAACGTTCTTTGGTAACCTAACCTAACTTGTTTCTTTAACCTATGGCAGTTTACTGCTCACCTTTTAGGTAACTTTTTTGGGTTATTCACTAAACTTGGAAAAGAAAATTAAAACTGCTTAATTTGGAAACTTAAACAAAATTAAGGCATTCTAGAACTTTTGGCCAGTAGTGCAGTAGTGCAGTGACAAACACAACTAAGCTATTTTAGACAACAACAAATCCTCTAAAGGTGCAGTATTTAGGCTAAATATAAACTTCAAGCCAAAACTAATTAATTTAAAAGCGAAACTGAAGCCTACCTCTCTCATTCTGCACGAATCTAAATATTTCCATATTTGCGACATATCTGGAAGCTAAATTATTTTTTATTATGTATAGACTTTGCACTTCACTAGCATTATCATCCTTCACATAGGCTGTAAAAGCACAGTGAGGTCACGCTGAACAACACAGTTTGTACTACGGACTTTTCAAATTGAGCAGTGTAACTTTTTATGTGTATCTTTAACCTCCTATGTTGAGGGAACAACATCCATTTCTCATGGCTATGAATTCTTATGTTAAGGAAATTACATATTTTTCTCGTGGCCAAGAGTTTAATGCGTAAACAAACCTGCATGACCAAAGCAACTTGAGATTATCAGAGATGGATTTATTAATATTTTATTTTGAATTAAGAAATTATTATATTAATAATTATGGAAATTATTGCGATACACAAATTGAAATAAGCATATACAACAGTAAATATAAAAATTTAGCCCTAACCAGTTAATATAATAATAATGATGATAATAATAACAATAATAATTTTAAATAAAAAGACACAATCAGTTAACGGATGTTATAATGTAAAAATGTTTTATCTATCTCTGATAATCCCAGGTTGCTATGGTCATGCAGGTTTGTTTACACATTAAACATCCACACAACAGACAATTATGTCTGTTGGTTTCTAAATGCTATGCCAGCTTCAGATGTTATTTTTAATTGTGAAATCAAATCACTGCATGAAGTCACAGACATCCATTCTATTCATTGCAACTCAAAATTGTTTTGAAAATTAACTCCATCCAAATTGTGCTGATGTTTAAAACAGTTAAAGGGATAGTTCACCCAAAAATGGAAATTAACCAATAATTTACTCACCCTCAAGCCATCCTAGGTGTATATGACTGTTTTAGCTTCCACTAACTTTAGTAAACATGTTCATGAGAGAGGTGCGTCCAGCAGATAATGCAGGACATTTGTTTACAGGAGCAAAGGAAACAAAGTTTCCTTACTTTAGCAAAGGAAAACCAGTCTCCACTTGGCTTGTATCAAAATCCTCTGACATTTTTCTTTACAAATCGAGAAGGGTCTGGCTGCAGACATGCACTTGCATTTTCAGACTTGCACTCTCAGACACCTGCACTTCCGCAAGTGACGTCACTTGCAGTCTTTTTTTTATTTTTTTTTATTTTAATTCATTAATTATTTTTTTAAATTGAATCTCTCAACATTTTACACAAGTAGCCAGGTGGTGAAGACAAAAAAAAAGAAACTAAATTACGAAGTCACTTGCAATCCCTGCATACTTGCACTCTTTGCTGCCTGCGACGTCACTTGCAATCCACACAAACCGTGCGTGTTGCCAATGAAGACAAGATGCTCTGGTGGTTAAACGATTAAAACTAATTTAATATCATAACATACAGCGTCCTGCAAGTCATCTGTATGAGAAAAAGACAAGACCCGCAAATCAGTGGACACAGAACAGCAGCAATGTGCAAAGTCTCTCATTAAGAGCTTTTAAACCTACCGTAGAAAACCATAAACACTAAATATGGCTTAATGTGTTAAGATATTAAAAGATCAGTGCAATTAAAAGATCAAATTCAATATACAGTTTATTAATATAATGCACAGGCTATGTAGTGTTTTCCTCCCATACCACAAAACGTGGCACAATGTGGCATAACGGACTAAGATTATAAAGACCAAACTCAATATGCTCCTCTTCATTATTAAAACATAATTAATATGTTCAGAAAGTGAGCCCAGAATTAACGCAATGTGCAAATTTTCCCCATTTAGAATAAACTGCAGTTTATTTAAATTGTGTAGACACGCCTACAGCCGTTTTGTATCATTGTCTTTGTCCATTAAGCTACATAACGTGTTATAAATAATGAGTTTCTACGGGAGGAAAACGTTTAATGTGCAACTTAACACATTGCGTTCTGGGCTCGTCTGCTTGCCTGTGTAACTGTCGAAGGCTAGTAAGAGCTGTGCGTGTAAACCTCACACCCCTGATCTAAAAAAAGAGGCGCTCTAGCGACTGATGCTACAGTCCGTGGCCTTTAGCCGAACCACGCCGGAGACCGTGGTTCGAATCCCGCTTGGAGCGAGGTGAAGTAGAACCGGTTGCATTAGTTGGTCCTTTTAATACCACTTAATGCATTTCTTAATGCGCGTTCATATGGTCTGTATAGTTTGCATCAACAATAAGAGATACTGAATTTGGTCTTTATCAGCTTAGTCTGTTATTAAGCCACATTAAGCGTATTGCTGTAGGCCTATTGGGAGGAAAAGTGAAAGTTTGCTTGTTGTGTTTATGGCCATATGCTTGCCTTGTAGTACATTAAATTAATAAACTATATATCGAATTTGATCTTTTAATAGCTCTATCTTAACACATTAAGCCATATTAAGTGTTTATGGTTTTCTAGGTGTAAAAGTGCTTAGTGTGAGACTTTGCACATTGCGTTCATATTCTGCTGTTCTGTGTCCACTGATTTGCGGGTCTTGTCTTTTTCTCCTACAGATGACTTGCTGTATGTTATGATATTAAATTAGTTTTAATCGTTTAACCACCAGAGTGTCTTGTCTTCACTGGCAACACACGGTTTGCGTGGATTACAAATGACGTCGCAGGTAGTGAAGAGTGCAAGCGGCGATTGCAAGTGACTTCGTAATTTAGTTTCTTTTTTGGCAGCGGCTATTTGCACTAAGTGTAAATAGCGATAGATGCTATTTACACTAAGTGCAAACAGCATATTTTTTTAGCGATAGATGCTATTTACACTATATTAAAATAGCAAGATTTTCTGCTATTTATACTACTTATTGCAAATAGTGGCAATTTTCTGAACTTCAGTATTGTAGTACATTATAAAACAGTATGCAATAATAACATTGTTGTAAAGGCTCCTTTAAGAGAGGGCTTTTATTCTGACATCATATGAGCAGTCTCGTTAGTTAAGCCGCTGTTGTCTGCTGAAGTTTACATCTGTCGAGTTGATTGCTGAAAGGACGTTTCTACCTGTTCATTTGTGATATTTCCTGCAGCTGTTACCTTGAGGTGTTAGTCATTGACCTACAAGTAAGCCTGTTTGCTTTACAAGCCCGCCTTCCATTCATGTGGGATGGATTGCTTCGGTCCTTTCCTAATCAAGATTGGCAGACGTACAGAGAAGCGCTGGGGTGTCCTCTTTAAGTGTCTCACCACGAGAGCCGTACACTTGGACTTGCTCCCTAGCCTAAGTACTGATTCCTTTCTTATGGCCCTTCGGAGGTTCATTGCCAGGAGAGGCACCCCAGCGCAGTTATG
>JAFVLL020031173.1:0-35043 GCA_021397915.2 Tor tambroides
TTTAACATTGAGATTTGTACTCATAGAAATTACTAAAGTAGTCAAACCTGTTCATTAGAAGGGGGCGACCCAATACTTTTGGCAATATAGTGTATCCTCTGGTATTGTTGCATACATGGGCAATGCAATACATAGACAATTCTGAACAGTTTTTTTAAGCGGATTAAGTTGTGATGCACATTAGTAATGCAAACATTTTCTTGTACCCGCAGTTGGAGCAACAGCCTGTCTATGAATCAAACCTTTACATGTACCTGTACTTTGTCATCTTCATTATCTTCGGCTCCTTCTTTACCCTTAACCTCTTCATTGGTGTCATCATTGATAACTTCAATCAGCAGAAGAAAAAGATAAGTATTTAAACTGAGGAAGGTAAATTTAAACACCTTAATAAAATGTCAGACGTAATTAACAAGTCATCAGGAATATAGTGCATATTACAACGTGCAGTCTCAAAACAACCGCAGTGTGTTTGTTCAGTTTACTTTCAAAAAGAGATGTAATGTGATATGTACACAGTCTGTGGCTTTTTTTCTGAGCACACAATGGTAACTTATTGAACTGGTTTTGTTTATAAAGCACACACAGTGGTAATGTATTGAGAGATGAATAGGACCTGGTTTGGGCTGAACTACCTCTTTGACATTTCCTGAAGTTTAGAGGTGAAAAACAGAGGCCTGGTTGCATTATGTTTGTGTTGTGACATATAAGGAAACCGTGGTTGTAACCAGCTTTCTGCATTTGCTCTTTACTTAGGAGGTCAGGATATCTTCATGACAGAAGAACAGAAGAAATATTACAATGCCATGAAGAAACTGGGATCTAAGAAGCCTCAGAAGCCAATTCCCAGGCCTACGGTATAAAACACAGCTCACTCTCCCTAATGGCTTAGAAGTTTCATTTTATTTACTACAGCATTTGTCAATAGTGCCAATTTCTCTGTACTTCACTCTAGAACAAGTTTCAAGGCCTCATCTTTGACTTTATCACCAAACAAGCCTTCGACATTGTGATTATGATCCTGATCTGCTTGAACATGGTGACCATGATGGTGGAAACTGACGACCAGACGAAGGAGATGGATGATATTCTGTACTGGATAAACCTGGTTTTCATTATCCTCTTCACTGGAGAATGTGTGCTAAAGATGATCTCTCTGCGGCACTACTTCTTCACCATTGGCTGGAATGTGTTTGACTTTGTCGTGGTGATTCTCTCAATTGTTGGTAAGAAAGTCTTGGAGGTTCTACAGACTATTACTATCATTAAGCTATAATAACATTTTGAAGATTTAGGCTAGAAGCATACTTTATAAACATTCCGTACATGTTGTTTCCTCTTGACAGAAAAGGTGCGATCACATTTAATGTTGTTCTGTCACTTCACTGACAAAATCCAGTCATTTCTGTTGGAATCTATGCGATCTGGAATTTCACTTGAGAGTGAAAGATTTCCCCATACAGATTCACGTTGGTCACATAGATTCGCTGTGTTGACCAACAGAAAGCTGCATGTTTTGAAAGTGCTTTCTGTGTGAGCTGTGCTACACTATTGATAGTAGACAATAGACTTTTTTGCCCAGTTTTTCACCAATGTGACTGCACCTTAATTGATCTGAAAGACAAAAGTGGCTAAAGAAAACCATTTAGGCTTGCTATAGTAATCCTTTGCTGTAATTCTGGGAATGTAACTATATTTAAGTAGAGTATGCTTTGACTATAAATCACCTTTAAAGGGATACGAAATTTATGAAAATTACTCTATGATTTACTCACCCTCAAGCCATCCTAGGTGTATATGACTTTCTTATTTCAGACGAATACAATCGGAGTGATATTAAAACAATGTCCTTCCAAGCTTTATAATGGCAGTGAATGGGGTCAAGATTTTGAAGCCCAAAAAACTGTGTCCATACAAAATAAAAAGTGCTCCACATGGCTCCGGAGGGTTAAAAAAGGCTGTGTTTGTATAAGATAAATATCATTATTTAAAACTTTATAAACTATAATCTCTAGCTTCCACTAACTGTCATATGCGCATTCATGAGAGAGTGGCGTTCCATTGGATGACGTAGGATGTAGCATAAGATCCGGTGAGAATATGCTATTCTTGCAAGAACCAAGTTTTGTTTACAGCAAAGGAAAACCAGTCTCCTCTTGGCTTTTATTGAAATCCTCCAACATTTTTCTTTACAAAAACACATTTTGTACTTCTAATCCGTAACTGGTGTTTTGTTTTGCTCTCTCCACTACACCGCATTCGTCACTTCCATGTTCGGCATAACATTCGTCTACATCATCCGCTGGAACGCCACCCTCTCGTTAATGCACATATGACAGTTAGCGGAAGCTAGAGATTACGGTTTATAAAGATATAAATATGGATATTATTCTTACACAAATGCATCGATTCACTTCAGAAGGCCATTTCTAACTCCCTGAAGCAGTGTGGAGTACTTTCTATTGGCACTTTTCGACTTGGCTCGGCACAGCACGGCTTGGCTTGGCTCGGCTCGGCTCATTTGCTTTTGCAGTTCGTATCGCTCAAAGTGGGTGGGATTATAGACTAGTTTATAGAATTTTAGCTCAAATAGTGTGGAAAATTCATGGATTCCTGAGATCACTCATTGAACTTGTGTTTTGTTTTTTGTCAGGCATGTTCCTCTCTGAGATGATCGAGAAATATTTTGTATCACCAACGTTATTCCGAGTCATCCGACTTGCCAGAATCGGTCGCATTCTTCGTCTCATCAAAGGAGCCAAAGGCATTCGTACCCTCCTGTTTGCCTTGATGATGTCACTTCCTGCCTTGTTCAATATTGGCCTCCTCCTGTTCCTGGTCATGTTTATCTATGCCATCTTCGGAATGTCCAACTTTGCCTACGTGAAGCGGGAGGCAGGGATCGACGACATGTTTAACTTTGAGACATTCGGGAACTCGATGCTTTGCTTGTTCCAGATTACCACTTCGGCAGGATGGGACGGCCTCCTGGCACCCATCCTGAACAAGCAAGATCCGGACTGCGACAGTGAATTGGAGCACCCGGGCAGCATGTACCGTGGTGATTGCGGAAACCCCTCGGTCGGCATCTTCTTCTTCGTGAGCTACATCATCATTTGCTTCCTGATTGTGGTGAACATGTACATCGCCGTGATCTTGGAGAACTTCAGCGTAGCCACAGAGGAGAGCGCCGAACCGCTGAGCGAGGACGACTTCGAGATGTTCTACGAAGTCTGGGAGCGATTCGACCCCAACGCCACGCAGTTCGTGGAGTACGACAAGCTTTCTGACTTTGCGGATGCTCTGGATCCTCCATTGCGCATCCCCAAGCCAAACAAGATCCAGCTCATAGCCATGGACCTGCCCATGGTCAGTGGCGACCGCATCCACTGCCTGGACATCCTGTTCGCATTTACCCTGAGGGTGCTGGGAGAGGAGGGCGAGATGGATGCCCTGAGGGGACAGATGGAGGACCGTTTCATGGCCTCCAATCCCTCCAAAGTCTCCTACGAACCCATCACGACAACCCTCCGCAGGAAGCAGGAGGAGATGTCGGCCGTCGTCATCCAGAGGGCCTTCCGACGGTATCGTATAAGGCAAACGGTAAAGAAGGCCTCCGAAGCCTACCGACAACAGCTGCAGGACGGGGGTGTGCGAATCCAGGAGAAGGAGGTGCTTGTCATTGGAAAGTTTCAAGAGAACTCTGCGTCGGACAAAACGGATATGACTCCCTCCTCTGCCTCGCCGCCATCTTATAACAGCGTGGCCAAGTCAGAGAAAGACAAATACGAAAAGGAAAGGAGAGAAAAGGAGGACAAAGCAAAAGATGCAAGAGACAGAAAAAAATGAACGAGGGACTGAAACAGAGACTGTTCCTTTCAACTGAGACACTGTTTACAGAGCGGAGCGCAAGCACCGGGGTGCAATTCACCTCAAGCGGTTTTGGAACTAATGCCAAACTGAGTGTGTGTGAGGCGGAGTGTGTGTATGTGCGTGTGTCTAGACTATTGTGTGCGTGCGCACCGAGCTAGCCTTAGGGGGGCATTTATGGTGTTGACGGAAAGCGTTGATTCGAGGACAGTGCCAGCGTCGACGCAACGAACACACGCACGCACGCACACACACATGCGCTTGAGTATGACTGTTGAATCCCTAAGGATGCTGGTGTGAAACAAAATGGGAAGTATAGAGTGGTGTGTGAGTTTGTCTTTTAGTTTTGAGTGTTGTTACACAATCCCGAGGACTGAAAGAAACTGTTATAGTCATCAGTAGCTAGTGCTAACACTACCGCTGGTGTCTTTCTTATTGAATGGCGTATTATATATCTGCACATTTTTGTTAGCTCATTTTTTTTATTCATGTTGAACTTTTCTACTCATGGGTTTGATTGTCTGAACTACTTCATTTAAGGGCACGTCTGTGGAAGGGGCTAGGGAATGTCGATCATATCCGGTAGTGAATTATCTGAACGGGACCTCATTTAGCGTTAGTGCATACCGAACAAACCACATGCACACACACACACACACACACACATACACACACACCGGTAGGTTCCAAGTGCTACAAAATCAATCGCTCAGTAAACTGAGAGCAGAATGCTACTGTACTAATCTCTTTCACACATAGAATGTTTTTTATTAATTATGGATGAAGATGTAGACCATGTCTGCACTGCCTTACTGAACACAAACATGAAAATGGATGAATTGAACACAATCTTCCACTGTTGATAGCAGAATGAGCCAAACTCAGTTGAATGTTCTGGGTTCAATGTATATTAACCTCAATTGACAACATTTGTGTTACTATAAGGCACCTACAAAGGAAGTAAAAGAGGCCAAGCAAATAAACATTAAAATTAACACTGTTTACAGCCACGTGTATAGTAGAACCACAAAACTTTAACATTAAATGCTATATTATAGATCATACGTGTTAACATGAGAATAGTGTGGTATAATCACTTATCTTGTCTTTTATCCTTCAACTCTGTTGTCATGACAACGCCTGTTAAAGCCTGTAAACCAAATAACTTTTGCACAATATCTGCACAAAGACACCAAGAAGAAAGGTGATGCGATTTCCTCGGGCGTTGTACCACATGACTAGAGTTTTTATTCATTAATATCTTAAAGGGGCCACATCCTATATTTTGAATGTTTTTTTTTTCTTCTTCAACTAATAGATTGTAGATAAACTTCTACCTATGTTCATTATTTCCGATGACCAACAACAGAGATAAACAGTCTAGTCAGAAGTTTTTTACCTGAAATATAACAGGTAAGGCGCATAACAACACAGTTCTGGAATGGCAACAACCAAATATGGGCAAATATGTCCAATTCGTCAACTTTTAATGTCATAGTTTCTTTTTTTTTTCCTTTTACCGAAAATTAAATGTAAGTGTTTTTATCAAAAAATATTAGCTGTACATCTTGGCCTGTAAACCCTCCAGATGCTGGCACAGTTTACTACTTTTGTAAGTGCCTCGCTCTAACCTTGATTTTAGCTTATTTAAGGTGCAAATTACAATTATTTCCAGTGGTAATCGATATTATGCAACAAAAGCTGTTCTTTGAGCGCTAAACGTTCTACACCACATATGAGGCAGATACGGGACGAGACAGATATCCACCCCTCAGTGAAACTACCGTAATGTTAACAGACTTTGGGAAGCCTGAATGTATACTCTGTGAACGTGATAGGAAACGGCAGTGTAACCCTACTGAATGTCTCTGTACCAGACAGTCACATGTATCACCTCCTCGTTTTATTTTGAACAAAAAGAAAGAAAGGAAAAAAAAAACATGCGTATATATATATATATATATATATATCTTCCAAATCTAAACCATTCCGTGCATAGTTGCAGGTCAACCTGTCAGTGGATCTCTACTGAAAAACAATTTTCCTCGTTTTGAAGTTCAATGTCTGTCGCCAGTAACGGCAACACCCTGAGTCCGGCTGAATAACACGATTATGACATGAGCTCTTCTGTTGAACTAGTGATGGTTATTTTGTATGTATATAATGGCACGCTGTATCTCACCTCTGTACTCAACTCTGTAGAGGAGCACTTTTACACGCCACTTAAACTGTCATTTGGATGCATGTGCGAGAGGTGCGAGTGTGAAAGAGAAAAAGAATATGAGAGCTTATTTATGTGAGAGAGATCTATATGTGTGTGTTTTGACTGTATGTACTGGGGCCACCATCAATGTGCTTTATTCTCATTCTCTTTATTGTTTATATTGTAAATAGTAGTTTCAAGCTCATGTTATTGGTTTTGTTTTGTTTTTTTTATTAACTTATTTTGTTTACATTTATTTTTGCACAGTGCTACATGTGAAGGCCAGGTCCTGGTTTTAAATGTACATAAAAATTTATGAAGCAATCAGTGGTTGTCATATTTCATTCGTAGTGTGGTAGTAAACTGCATGCACTATATTAACCAACTACATGGTGACGTTATTTTAAAAGCCAAAAGAATAAAGATCATATTTTTTGTACCAAAGTTAAACTATTCGTTATTACACATCGCATATATCATTTCGAGAGAAAATCGCAGCAGAGAAGTGCATACTTTTTTTGTTTTTTGTTTTTGTCGGGTTACTTGAAAATGTTTATGATTTGCAAACGTGTACTACCTTTTGTTTTGAATGTGCAATATTGATTTCCTCTGAAGCGGAGCAGAGTTTGCAGACATTCACTGTAGTTTTCCAAAATAAAGCACATTTTGGGAAGCCAGTAACTAAAAAAGACATTTATTTTGGAAATGTTTTTTGTCAAATATGCAGCCTTTGTCTTCGGTCTGTATTGGTATATCTGTGCCATTCAATAATAAATAAATAATACAAATATAACAAATAGCTATCAGTCGATATAACCATTATCCTTTGAACATTTACGCCTCTGGACATCACAAACACATGGAGAAGAGAAAGGAAAGGTGTAGAAGAGAGGTAACGTTAAGAACCTCCCAAACAGGAGAAGGTCTAAATTTAGTCTGTTCGGTGAGATTAACTGCTGCAATCATCCTTCTAGTACTGCGAGACTCTCGTTTCAACAGACCCAAGACTGTGTGTGTGTCTGTGTGTGTGTGTGTGTGTACATGAGAAACACTCTGTAATCAGGAGTGACCCTGCTGGAGTGCTTTTCTTCCTGTTGCCTGGCAACCTGACATCACCGTACACCCTTCAGTGATTGATCACACAGCGTCTACCCATAGTGCTCTGGGGTTTTCAGCAGGCTTTCCCCCCACCAACACCCCTCGTTCTCCGCGTCTCTCATCCCCTCTCTCCCACACTCATTCATTCATGCTTTCTGTTCAGGCATAGAGAGAGACAGGCCCGCGTTTGTTCCTGTGGGATTCCCTTTTGAGAGGAGCTGTTTGTTTTATGGCGAGGTCTGGTGCGGGAGATAAGTGTGCGTGTTTATATATGAACTGATAAGGTTAAGGATAAGGATAAGGCGTCAACATCATTTTTGTCTAAATCAAATTATTCATAAAAACAGCAAAATAAAAAAATTATACCATCACAGATGCACAGATTAAAATCTCTACCAATTCAAATTGAGAAAACACAGGGTGGGGTTAGGGAGTGATGCTGATACCAGAGCCATTTCAATAAAGTCTCATTCTAAATAGTCCAAGGCGCCCTCTTGTGGTTGAAGGAGGGATACACACGTGTTGTATGATGGACGTTTGCCCTTCACCAGCAGCGGGCGTTGCACCACATGACCAGGAACAGAGATTTTAATTATTTCTTCTTAAAGGGTCCATAGCCTACACTTTTACAATATTGTGTTTACTAAAGTAACTAATACAATTCTGTTTCTTTTCTTTTCCAGCAAATGAAGGTGCTTCAGGAAATGTTGACGGTCAACCTCAGATGAGTTACAATATTTGAGTTTCACCATTTTAAATAAAATTCTGCATTTTTTGTAATAGTTTTTGGTAATACATTTTGTCAGGAACATTATTTTTACTACAATGAATTGGATATTTTATTGTTCAATACAGTACAAAAGGTCACATTTACAATTTTGTCAAGTGTTGATAGGTTTAAAACAAATATCTTTTCTTGGTATGTAATTACATGTTAGATAATGTTTAGTATCTTTAATATTAGATCTTTTTGCATCCATTACATGCATAACAATTCAAATGAAGTCTTTATTTATTAGAACTTGAATCTTTGTATAATATTACGTTCATGTTATGGTGCACATCATGAAATGGCAACATAACTGTTATGTAACATGACACTTTAGATATTCACAGAGTTTCCCTCAATAAACTACTAATTTGCTGTTTATTGATAGTAAGGCAGTTGTTGTAGTAGTTATGTTTAGGTATTGGATAGGGTTAATGGATCTAGAATATGGTCATGCAGCAGAATGCATTAATATGTGCTGTATAAATACTAATAAACAGCCAATATGCTAGTAATCTGTATAACTAGTTAATAGTGAATAGTGTTCCCTAATCTAAAGTGTAACCAATCTTTACTGTGTGTACATGTGTTTCTGAGTGTGTGTAGCGCTTTAAATACTGTGAGTAACTGCTTCTGAATGTGACCAGCTCACTTTTTCCACTAAGTAAAATGTGGGAAAATAAAAGAAAAAGCATGATGATGTTAAAAAAAAAAAAAACAGTGGGAAAAACCATCTCACCATCTGCATTTGTGTTAAAAGTAAAGCACAGGCATTTTACCAAGTTAAACAAGCTGCAACAGAGTGTAGAAATTTTAATCTTTGTAACACATAGATAAATGTGCTCCTAAAAGTTCAAGCCCACTGTTTAGCAAGTCCCTTGAGAGAGAGAGAGAGAGAGAGAGATACATGTGTGGCATAGTCTTGCATTAAAAGAACCATGTATTTAACACACACATTGCCAGAAGTAGAGGCTAAGTAGGTCAAGTGAGGAGAGAGAGTGAACGAGATAGAGAAACAAAGAAAGACAACCTAATTCCACAAACACTGCTCTTTACCGGTGAGGAGCAATCTCATCTCTGCTCTGGAAATGCCTTGACTGTGAAGAACTGAGATGACATAGATTCAACACATTGTCAAATATGCAGTCTTTTACACTACTGTATTAAGAAATAGGATCAATGTCAGTGTCAGTAAGCACCAATAAATATTTTCATAAAATTGAAAATTGTTCCAAACACAAGAGTACAGTACAGTTGAGTGTGACTTAGAGTCTTGGACCTCACTGCTAAAGAATGCGCACTACAAGAACCAAGAACATATAAATTCTTTCTTTTTTTCTTAGAGGGTTGAGTTTTTTCCCATCGTAAACAAACATTTTACAGGGCCATCCAGACCATGCAAAGACTACTTTGAGACTTTTATGGACATTCAGTCTCTTGTTAGTTGCCACGTGCTGATGGCAATTCATCAAATTCATTCAACTGAATGATAATTTGTAATGGTAAGTCATGGTGTACCTCAAGGATATGTGTAAGGCCCTCTGTTGTTTCATTTTTATTAACTGCTTCACTGAAAAATAATTTTCCTAAGTAATATTCAAAGAAATGGTATGAAATAGATTTATTTAAATATGCTTAATTTTGCTAAATTGGCTAAGTATTAAATTAAATTAATGTCTGTTAATGCCAAATCAAATGTAAGTTCCATTAGGAAACTGTGTTGTTTAAAACTTGTTTTCTAAGTTTTAAAAGTTCAATCTTTTAATTAATTTAAATTAAATTTACATTTTCTTTTATATTTCAATTACAGTTAAATCTTAACTAATTAGAAATTTTTTAAATATTTTTACATTTTTTTAAACCTTTTAAGGTTTTAAATAAGTTTTTGGAGAATAAAATGTCAAAATTTGGTTGAAATAATGTTACATTGTCATTCAGTGTAACACAATATTTATGTAAAAAATCAAACAACATGCTTATTTTGACTTGTACATATTAAAATATATAAAAGAATAAGGGGGCATATTAAATTTTATTGTGTTTTAAATGAGTAAAAAATTCTTACTGACAAATAGGCAAAACCTAGGATAGTGGCAAATTTTAAAAATGTAAAATTACAACTAATTAGGGGTGAAAGTAATTAGTCTTTTAATATGTCATAAATTGATTTTGCTCATATTTACCAAGGGTGCCAATATTAGTGGAGGGCACTATATATATATATATATATATATATATATATTTTTTTTTTTTTTAATTGAGAGTTTGCATAGGACTGTTGGAATTAAAGGGATAGTTCGCTCGAAAATGTCGTCATCATTTATTCACCTTCATGCCAATTTTAGGTAAACTGTCCCTTTAAGTTTAAGTTTTAAGTTTTGCATGACTCACTGAGTATTGTAGCGTACTTTCAGAGACAAAGCACATAATGTGAGGTTTTTTCAAAAGAAAAAAAATTCTGGCCCTTGCGCAAGACATCTAGGATTTTATTGTCATCAGCAGTGTAAGGTCTGTGTGCCATTAAAGCATGAATGGGTAACCTTTAGCTGGATGTTTCTGTCTCTGTATTTTGGTGTGTGTGTGTGTAGTATGTAAGATGAGTGGACAGGCCTGTAAGTGAGCTGTGTTTCTGTGGGTTGAATAATGCATTTCTGTGACGTTCTCATCCTCTCTCTCCTTACAGCCGTGTCTTAATTCTCTTATCATTAGTTTGCATTAACTTGACCCCATCATTCCCCCCTCTTCCATTATCTCTCCAGTCTCCTTCTTTTTGCCTCACCAACCATTTCTACAGTCTCCTCTGTGAACTACAAGCATCCACTGTAGCAGAAGGTAAGAGCGTGTGAATCTAGGTCATATGTTTTCACCTGTCTCTGATCCATGACTCAACCGTCTGAATGTGTCCTGGCTGGAATTCATTTACTTAAGTAATGCTGGTCATAGAATCCTCCCCCCAGTTTATATATAACGGCTTCTTCCATTCACCCGTCCGTCTACGGCCATTTCCTGTCAGATAATTCAGTCAAGCACAAATAAAAATGAGTTTACAGTACAGCAGCAGGCTATTTTTGCTTTAATTGCCACAGGAAATTATTTCAACTGTTTGTAAAAACAAACTGAAATATGCATGACAGTAACACAATGTCCTAACCAGGCGCAACATGATATAATGTCAAGAGATAAAAGCTCTCTCTTTCACGTAAAAACTCCGTTTTTGTTAATATCTAGCTGCGACCACGAAAGGACACTTTGTCCTTTGTCCATGTCAATTATGTTGCGCTGCCCACTGTGAAATCTAACTGGTTTAAAATCCAGCTTAGAATTAACATTATTACAATTTAACTATTTTGCATTTTAATATATTTTAAATGTATTTTATTCCTGTGTTGGCAAAGCTTAATTTTCAGCAGCCATTACTCCAGTCTACAGTGTCACATGATCCTTCAGAAATCATTCTGATATGCTGTTTCTTAATAATAAAAAATGTATTATCATCAGTGTTTAAAACAGTTGTGCTGCTTAATTATTTTGTAAAAAAAAACAAACATGTTTTTCCAGAATTTTTTCATGAATAGAAACTTCAAAACTACAGCATTTATTTGAAATAGAAATATTTTGTAACATTATAAATGTCTATAACTGTCACTTTTGACCAATTAATATGTCCTTGTTGAATAAAAATGCTAATTTCTTCAAAAAAAGAGAAGAAAATAAAAATAAATAAATAAATTAAATAAATAAATACCCCCCCAAAATTAAAATAAATAAATAAAAATCTTACTAATCCCAAACTTTAGTAACCATATGTTATAGTATAAAAAATTATTATTTGTCATGCCTGATCAGGACACAGTACAATGGCTGAGTCTTAGACATCAATTATTGTACTGATTTATTTGAATTTTTTCCCTCATTTTTATTTTTGCAACATTTTTTTGTCAAAATTGTGGTTATTGTGGACAGACACTATTAATAGAGCTTGTATATAACCTAAAATATTTCATTTCATAATAGATTTCATTTCTCATCCTATGCAGACAAGATACTGCAGAACTACATTTCAATTTTATAAGCTGGTAAATGAGTCCAAAAAATTGAAGTAGTACCAAAATGTGTAATTTGGAGTATAACGTTATGATAAAATCTCTAAATTTTGGCTTTATAAGTTGCAGTTGTGAAATGTTATGTGTCAATCACAATATACAGTACCACCTTATTTTTTTATTGTCTTAACTCCCTGGCAAAAACCATGTGTTTCCCGCAGATTCCCGGTTGCCTCATAGGACCTTAATCTGCGCTTTTTTGAATACATGGCTTTTTTTGGAGTTTTTTGGAAATTTGCAGGATACAGTCTCAGGGTGGGTTTTCTTTTTAGGAAATGTGTGTGTATTGAAAGGAAAGGGTGTTGGTGTCAAAGCCGTGAGGAGGGCTGTGGTCAAGTTTCCATGATTTGTTCAGGAGTGAAGTTCATTTCCTGTTGGCAAGAGTGTGTGTGATTATGTTTTACTCAACTGCAGCGCTTTTGAATCCCTTAGCTTTGGCATTCTGAGTGTGCGTGTGATGATTGTGTTTACTGGAAGGAAATTCATAGCATGAGTTCACAGAGACCTTTTTTTCTTTTCTTTCTTTTTCTCCTCCTTCAAGGCTGTCCTCGGTTTGTCCGTCTGGTTCGGCCTCTTAGACACCACAACTGTGCCACGCAGTTCTTCCTCCACATCCCTCTCTCGCTCTCTTTTCCTCTCTCTCACCGTGTCTCTCTTCCTCTGTCCAGTCTCTCAGTAGTGGAGGCTGGAATATCTGGTTTCCTGAACAATGGAAATTCAATCAGGAAATGGACCCGAGGTGTCGGAAGAAGGAGAGCACGCTAGTTCGTCTCCTCTCGCCCTGCGGCCTGCAGACGCTAAAGAGGACCTGGAGGAGAACAGGCGCATTGAGAAGTTTGACATCCCACTCAGCAGCCTGAAGCAAATGTTTGAGAAACCGCCGGCGCAACATGTGGTGAGTCTTAGAGCGAAAGAGAAAGAATGAGAGAATGAGAATGGAAAGAAGACAAATTGAGCTCTTGAGTCTGTCTGCTGATGCAGAGAGATAATGTGTGCATTAAGATTTTTCTGATATTTTGCTGGTGGCTGCAACATGACTAAAGAAAGACAGCAGATGGAGAAAGAGGAGAGAGAGAGAGAGAGAGAGAGAGAGAGAGGAAGAGAAAAAACCCCCAATAAAAACAGCTGTTGCTGCATGTTTAAAAAATCAGTCATCTATTCCCAAAACTTTCACATCTGATTTTCCAAGCATTCCAAATATAATTTAAAGATTTGTATCACTGATATTTGTTGAGGGTCTGTTTGTTATCATTCTTTTCTCTTTTTTGTACTTTTTGTTTTAAGTGCCAACAGATAATGAACTGAAAGTCTTGGTTAGCCAGATTACTTAGGGATATAATAAACTCAGGTTTGTGAGTTCTTTGAAGCATACATCAGGTTATGGAGCTACATTACCGTTAAAACGTTTGGGGTCAACAAGATTTATTTATGCTTTTGAAAGAAGTCTCTTTTTCACCAAGTCTGCATTTAATTGATCAAAAATAAAGTGAAACAGTAATATTGTAAAATACTATGTTTTAATATATTTAAAAATGATGGCAAAGCTGAATTTTCAGCATCATTACTCCAGCCTTCAGTGTGACATGATCTTTCAGAAATCATGCTGATTTGGTGCTGAAATAAGATTTTTTTTTATTATTATTATCAATGTTAAAAACAGTTGTACTGCTTAATATCTTTGTGGAAACTGTGATACCCTTCTCAAACTTTTAAACGGTAGTGTAAATCCATGAATTTCCAGCAATCTGGCATCCTGTCTAGTCTGACAAATGGCTGCAGAAGATATCTGGAGATCATATCAATGACTTTTGTGAGCTTCAGTTTGTTTCCCTCATCAGTCTTTGGTATATACAGTAAGTGCACTAAGCATTACTTTTAAAGCATAGCTGCTTTCTAGTTTTCAAATAAACAGTATATGTGAAAGTGAAGTGCTAATGTGCTAATATGAGAGATGATGAATCAAAAGGAATAGTAAAGTGACCCGGATCCTGTTCTTTCTCTAACTTGGTTAGCTGGACAAGGTTTGGTTTAACTTGCAATAAACTTGGGATTTTGTTTTTCAAAGCATACTTACACATTAGTCAGCTATGTTATCAGAGCAGCATATCCAATTTCTCAAACCTGATCTTTGGCAGGATAGCCTGCTCAAAAGCTTCCATGCTGGTCTGGTCTAGTTTGGAACTTAGCCAAGATACTGTATTTACTAGCACAACATAGCTGGTAAAACTATTCAACCAACATGATTTTTATAGTGATACTCGGTAAACACCAGCACGTCTGCTTCCAATGATGGTGACCAGCATTAAAAACTTCTGTTGGACTGTTCAGGAGGGTAAGGTGATCCTATGATTGTGCTACTGTAAGTTACCATACTTCAAAAGAATGGGTTTGAAAGTTTAGTGTTCAACAGTCATGGTTCAGTGAAGTGACACTGATGGGATGCCTGAGAATGAAAAATTCATGAGACAGGGATGAGAAATAAGTGATACAAGAATGAGAATTGAAAGAACAGACATGAAAGGAGTAAGATATGATTGAGAGAGACAGTAGATTAAGAGAGAAGATCAGTTTAAATGATGTGTTTCATAGTTTTCATAGTTTGGCAAACTGCTCTGTGCTGGAAAGCTCTTGTTTTGCTGGCCTTTTACATAGGAACATTTAATCCATTAAATTAAATTGTTGTGAGCTCACCGAGAAAAAGAGACAGAGAGAAAGGTCACAATCTGGAAATGCAGAGAACGTGCATCAGCGCGCGCACACACACACGCACACACACAACAAAGCCACAGACACCCACAACAGAAGCAGCTACTGGCAATAAACTTGTGGGAAGCAGAGAAACTGTGTGCTGACGTGCTCACACACACACATTTCACTATGTTATTTAAAACTTATTTTTGGGGTTCTTTCGGCAACACTGGCTTTCGTATAAATAACCCTATAATTTGCATGTGGGTAGTGTGTGTGGGGGCAGAGTAAAGCCAACAGAAGATAGTGAGAGAGATATAGAGATAGACATTCAAAGAAAGAAAGAATGAACTAATTAGTTTAGCATGGTTTGGTTTTACTCATACTTGCAAGAACACACACACAAAAATAAACAAAAGCTATGAGTCTAAAAAGAAGAGGTTGAATGTCATATTCTTTGGAAACTAGGCCAGTTATGTTTTGTTGTATTGGCGTAAAGTCTTACTGTGTATTATCTGTAATGACCAGAGTCACATGTAATATGCAATGGTAGAATTGCAATGCCCATCATTCACAAAGTCCTTCCCACTGCATGTTCATTTATTAAATATTTTGCCTATTTAAACATGCTAGTTTGATATCGGCTACCACTAGAAGTGTAGTACTCCAAGCTCAGTTTAGATTTTAAACAGATTTCACCCTCTGTAGATCCCTAGGTTCTAAAAGAAGTTTTCACAGTGATTTTTGATTCCCTGAAGAACCTTTCAATGAACAGTTCTTAAAAGAACCATTTTCTTTGTGTAAAAAACACTGTAATTATCTAAAGATCTTTTTTTTAACTATAAAGAACCTTCTGTGCATTGGAAAGGTTTCGTGGGTGTTAAAGGTTCTTCATGGAACCATGGATGCCAGTGAAGAGTCATTATTTTTAAAGGGGTCATATGATGCTTTTTCTAAAGATCATTATTTTGTGTATTTGGTGTAACAGAATATGTTGACATGTTTTATTGTTCAAAAAACACATTATTTTTCAAATACTGTACATTATTGTAGGTCCTCTATGCCCCACCTCTCTCAAACGCTTCATTTTCTACAAAGTCCCTCCTTCCGACAAGTGCAGTCTGCTCTGATTGGCCAACTGGCACAGTGCATTGTGATTGGCCGAACACCACAAGCCGCGTCGGAAATGTAACGCCCCTTTCCATAATCGCGAGCTTCAGCTTTCAAAATTATAGTAAAGAAAGACAGTAAATAATGTCCTTAGTTTTACCATCAGTTCAAGCCCGAGAGGGGAACAGAGTTGCGTGACAGACACAGTGATGAAGCTCGTATGTGTTTGCACACAAGCCGCGATTGTGTGACCGTTTCTCCCTCTCTCACACACGCGAGCACACACACACACACACACACACACACACACAAACGACGCTGCGCTGTGACTCTCTCTCTCACACACACACACACACACACACACGCACACACACATTTACACACACACACACACACACACACACACACACACACACGACGCGTAAAATTCCACATTTAAACAGTCAATAGCAAATACTTTAATAACAAAACACACAGTCCTCCTGATTCAGAAGCGCCAGATTTTCATAGCAAAGTCAGAATTAGCCTACCTCCTCTCCTAGGTTCATGAAACGGTCGTCCATAAAATGCGTTGCTGTTCTGTTGTAAGTAATCTTAATGATTCCTAAATGCATCTACTTTCGGAAGGCCAAATAAAGTGCTTTCACCTAGAAACGCACAGCGTCTCCCTGACATGGCTTCATCAACACTACTGCTGTTACTGAAACCACGCCTTCTTTCTTTGCGTGAACAGTTGGGCTGCATTATGCAAATATTTCCACATCTTGACTTCAAGATGTGGGGGCGTGTTTGAACGAGCCGTTTTAGGGGGGCGTGGCAGAGTCTTAACTTTGATAAAGAATATCTCTTTGGTTTTAAGACTTTAGACTTTGCAACTTCAGGGATCTTATCTATGCACAATCAGCTTGTAACACTCCAAAGAGAAAGGAAAACTTGAAATCGCATCATATGACCCCTTTAAGAGTGCATTCTGCGGAATTCCACAGATTTCACTTAAAAAGCTCTTTAGTATTGATCATCATCATCCCAGGAATGATTAATTACTCTCCTGTTAGTTACTAAATAAATTCATAATGCCAAAATACACTGCAATGCGATGTCAGTAGCGATATACATTTTCTTCAGCAGAAATGTAAGAAATGTAAGAAGGGGACAAGGTTTGAATAGGTTGTTGATTGGATGGGGGCAGATCTGAATGTGAGCATGTAGTCATTTGTAAGAATTTGTAAGAAAATGAAACATGCATTGATTAATCAGTATCTATCTACAGTATCTATCTACATTGTAGCATGCATTTAGAAAATAGATAGGTTAGTTTTTGGAAGATGGTAGGCTAATGAAGACCTGCAGACAATGTTCAAAGCTATTGTTCAGCAGGGCAAAGAAATACCATAGTTACTAGAATGATTGGCCACATACTGTACAGATTTGCATACTTACACTGTGCACTAAAGTATGTATTGTAGATGATGCCCTTGGGTTATTGTTACATACTGTTTGCATTTGCAAATTCTCAACCTTAAAGGGGAGCATTAGGCTACTTTCTTTTTAGGTTCATATTTAAAATCTTCCATGGTTTGGTCTTGCATTTCATCTTTTCCTGAACTGGAAAAGTCAAAAGTCAGTTGTCACCAGGGTTATTATCATTAACTAATTATTTTTGATTAAAACTTTTTTTAATTGAAATAAAGCTGAAATACAACTAAATATAATTATTAGATGGAAAAACTTTAGAATTAAATTAGAAAATGCTGCCTAGAAACTAAAATATTTATTTAAAAAAAAAAACTAATGAAAATGACAAAACTACAAAAAACAACAAAACATTTAATCTTAATACAAAATGAACATTTTTTTTATTTATTTACATATATATAAATATATATATGGGTCACACTTTATTTAATGTCCAATTTTTGCTATTAACTATGACTTTTGACTTAATTAAAAAAAAAAACTCCTAATTTGCTGCTTATTAATAGTTGGCACTATGAACCTATGCGATTATATAGATAGACAGATAGGTAGATAGATGAAATGGTACCAATAACTAGTAACTATGGTATTTTGATGTACATTTTTTAAGGGTCTTCCTGATAATCTCTGCATAAAGCTTGTGCTTGACAGAAAACAGAAGTAATCTAGAATACTTGGTATGTGAGTAAGTTGTAGATTTCTTCATCCTGGTTGTGAAACACAGGCCTGGCCGTTTGATCAGATGCTTGATTCTTGATTCTGAGGGGATTTTTGGACAAGAGCAGAGCAGAATGAGTGACTGGTTTTCCTGATTGAGTGGCTAATTAGATAAACACAGGAAGAGGAGAGAGATTGCTAGAGATCCATCTATCGTTTCTATCTGAAACATGACCTCTCCACCCCACAGGGGTTATTAATATTTCATGATCCCTTTGCAAAGACACACACACACACACACACACTCTCTCTTTCTCTCTGTCTCTCTCATTCATTATTACTCAGTTAGGGTATACAGAGAGACTGCCATGATTAAAGGCTGTCAGAAAGAGACCGAGAAACTTTCATTTCAGACATGAAATCCTCCTGCTGTTATTCATCAGCCACTTTAGAACAGAAAGAAATACAAATCCTCACATCCTGTTTAAAGTCTAGTTGGATTTTAATTTAGGTTCATCCAAGGTTTACATAACAAGCACTTTTAAACTCTTCAGCAGGCTATTGTTGCACATTCTGTCCAAGAGAGGTCACTATAAGCAAATGTTAGGCTGTCTCGTCTTGTCATATTGAACTGATACCTAATCAATATTTTCCCACAGTCTAATTATTCTATGGAAACTTCATTAATCTGCCTAAAACCTCAGTGAGGCAAAGAATGCTTCTTAAGCAAGTAATGCAATGGAGCAAAGGAAATCATTGTTTGACTAAGTTTGGATTTGTGGTCTCAGTATAAAGAAATTTCTTTTTCGTTTGAGATCTTATTTCACTGTTTGTTTCTTTCAAGCAAATACGTTCAGTATCTAAGGAATAGTGTGAAACACTTCATACACCCTGGTGAAAATACCAGAAGAGTTCTTACAATGGGAGTCTATGGCCATTTCACTGGAATAATGGCCAAAATATACACTGTTTCACACATATATATCCTTCAGAAGTGCACTTAATTGTATTGAACATGCACTTGTAGTGTTCTTCAGACCTTAAAAGTTTGTAAAAAAAAAAAAACTGTGCTTTCAGATAATATAATATATTAATGAAATAAAAGATCACTTAAGTGTACTTAAAGAGAGTATACTTTCATGACTATTGTTTTAGCACAAATAAACTTTTATTTTTAAAGTGCATTAAACATTTTACTTTGAAGTACATTTGAAAAAATTGTTTTAAGTATTTTTGTCGTACTTTAAAAAAGTACTTATTTTGATATACTGTATTGACTAACATATTAAAGTTCAAGTAAATTACATGGCAGTAATTTTAAGTGTAGTGTTTTTCAGCATTACATTTAAAGTTTGTATTAATTTATATGTAATTACAAATATATTTATATATGTGACATAAGTTTCAACAGAAATTACATTAAAGTATATTTTAGTTTACTATTAGTAACCCTAAAACAAACCCTAATCCTAACCCTAACCATATAGTAAGTACATGTAGTTAATTAATATTACTCAGTACTTGAATGAATAATTAGACTGTAACAAGGACACCTTGAAATAAAATGCAACCAAGTACTCTTAAGTGTGCAAGTGTACTTCCTTTTCACAAGTGTATAGCCATTTAACATGAGATTAATGTGATAAAACTGCTTGCTGACCTTATCTATGCAAATTTATATTAAATTTTTCCTGTCATGGCCATTTAAAGCTGTTACATGAAACTATCACATGATATGTGCACCATGGAGGCACTAAATAACAATGAGAAAAATCCATCCACAGGAATTGGTTGGTAAAACGTAATTACATGTTTATTTGCCTAAAATAGCAGTCCCTCCGCTAAACAAATGATTTATTACTACTTATACTACTTTCCATTGCAGTTTTGTTTGTTTTTATAAACCGAGCTCCGAGTCAGAATGATTTTCGGTTTAAATCAACAGCGTTGTCAAACCTCAATACAGCTAAACTTGTTTTGAACCTGCAACATTCCTTTACATTTAGTTTTTAAATAGACATGAACTCATGCTACAGGCTAAAGCTAGCTGACAGTTAATCACTGCCCTGCTACTGCTAAATATACCCTACAAACACAGTAACTATGCTGCTAAAAGTGTAGAAAGTATTAGGTGCTGTCATCTCACTCTTTTATAGTTATCCTTGTGCTATGTGTAGCGCTCAAGCTAAAAGCAGCTCCTTGTGACTGTTTCTGGCTGCCTTTAGTGTTAAAAAAAAGAAAACAGAACTGTCGGTCAAGGCCTGGGGACAATAACTCGGATATTTAGACGTTTGGATGTTCACGCACTGTCACAAGATGTTCGGTATGTGTTTTTGTGTCATCTCATGTGTGCATGGTAATCATACCATGTCTTCACTTTATGTAGATTAACCTGCAGCCTTGTTCAGACTACAAACCCTGTCATCCTCCCTCATTCTTTCTTTCCTCCTTTTTGCACATAAATGCCTCTCAGTTTGTTTTAAAATTGTTGGTGGGAATACTGTTTGTGTTAGCAAGAAGACGGTTATATATCTGTTTGTGTATGTATGTAAGAGAGCTGCCCAACTGGCTTGTTTTTCTAACTCCAGGAAAGTGACTCATCTTTAAATATGTCCACTTATCACAGAGACAGGAGAGTAATGGGAAACTCTCAGTGGTGCTTACGAAAACAGGAAATCCCCTTACACACACAAACACACGAAGGTGACCAGATTTCTGAAATGAATACCAAGGACATTTCGGGTTCAGCGGTTCAGCATATTGAATTTTTATGTTGTACCATAATGTTGTACCATGATGAGCTACAGTAGCTTGCCATACTACTAAAAAATACACTTAGTCATCAGCATACACTTAAATACTGTTCATAGTAACTTACGACCAGTTTTATTTTAGTATTATTTATATACTATTATAGATTTTTAAAACTAAGTTTTACTTTTATATTTTCAATTTAATTTTTGTTAATTTTTTTAGTAATTTTGGTATGTGCTTTTGACTTTTTTAATATTACCATTTAGGTTAAATTCATTTCTATTTTAGTTTTAGGGTTTTCAGTTAGTAGTTCTAGTTCTTCAACTTAGTGCTTATACAACTTATTTTAGCTGCCGATATAGGCAACATTCTTAATTTTAGTTTAGTTCAAGTTTTCATATTATAATATTTTTATATTATTTTAACTATACTTCAATTAACAAAAATGTTTTAACAGATTATGAAAATTAACCATGGATTTATTGTAGTAAAAGTGTAGTAACCATGATTTTTTTGGCGGATTCAGTTTTACTACAATACCATGGTTAAACTATGGTTAGTGTAGAAAAACCAAGGTTAATTTGTAGCTACCATGGTTCAACTATAGCAAACATGTTTTTTGGTTTTAACTGTAGTAAAACCATGGTTAAATTTCATAAGGGATGATAATAACCCTATTTGCAACATTTTCACTTCTCTCAAACTGAGGTTCATTAACTTCTGTTCCATAATTTTCTTATATTCAATAAGCTAATTAGATGTTATTTTACTTTACAGGGCACCAAAAATGGGAACATCTAGTTACCCAAAAACACACAAGCAATTTGGTATTATCAGTTTTTTTAACACTACCGTGATGGTAGTACCATGGTATTCTCTGAAATACTTTGAAATACTATTGTATGTGAATTTGGTATTATTTAGTACCATTATATGTATCCAAATACCATAGTATGGTCATCTGATACCAAGTCACAGTACTTTTTGTAAGGACAAACATATAAACACACAATATTGGCAAGATTTGATTTGTAAATCCCTTTGATTTTTGTAAGCTTTGATTGACTGAGATGTTCTGCATACTCTAGACTCATACTATTTTAAGAAACGAATGGCTAGAAACAGATCATATCTCTTTGTCTCTTCATTATCTGATGTTTGTTCAGGTGAATTAACTCGCAGCTCTTTTAATCTTTATCCGGGTAAAATTTTAACTGCTTAACAGGATCAGCTTTTAACTGAAGTCAATTCTGCCGAAATATCAGTGCATTTGAAAGCATCAGCAGTGTTTGACAGCACTTTGACAGTAATGACAACATGAGAAACTGACACGGCTGTTTATTAGAATTCATTTACAGTAGTTAGCCTTTAATTTACTTGCAGTGTAACTGATAAAGTGAAACTCTGCCTTTCAGTGTGTGTGTAAATGAAACCACCTGTTCTCTGCTGGCCAGGGTGAACTTTGACCTCCTGGCTCAGTATTCCACAGACTCTGCGTGTGCGTCTTACGCCAGATGAGCTGAATAGTGATATATGACTCCACAGGACACAATCAATGTGTGTGTGTCTGCGTGTGCATTAGCATGTGCGGGACAGTGTTGATTTTCCCTTCCTGATGTTTTGAAATTTCTTTCACAGCTGCATGAGTACTTTATGGAACATCTGATAAGGGAAGATTTGATTTGCAAATTGTATTGTGAAGCAAAACAGACAGGGAGGGGTTAAGAGAAAGAGAGTGCTAGAGGGTGAAAATAGCATATACTGATGTGTTCCTGGTCCCCATCCACTTTCAGTGTATGAATAAAAGCAGCTCACACATTCTGCTAAATTTCTCCTTTTGTGTTTCATGGAAGAAAGAAAATCATACAGGTTTGGAACAACATGAGTGTTAGTAAATAATTACAGAATTTTTATTTTGTGGTGAACTAACCATTTCAAATATTGCAGTCTTATAGACCAAAAAAGTCAGAATTGTGAAATATAAAAAGAAAAGAAAAAAGAAAAAAGTCTGAATTCACATTTTTTTCTCTTGCAGTTCCAGGTTTATATCTCTATGGAAGCCCATTTTCGCCACTGAATAAAAAATAAAAAAGGCAATTGCCCCTTTTTATAACACAATTCTGATTTTTTTTTCTCACAATTGCGAGTTTACATCTAAGAATTGTGAGATATGCACTCACAATTGCAAGTTATAAAGTCAGAACTATGGGATATAAAGTCGGAATTGCGAGAGATAAACTCACAATTTTGACTTTTTTTCTCGCAATTGCGAGTTTGTATCTCACAATCGTGACTTTTTTCTTGCAATTGTGAGTTTTCTCTCGCAATTCTGACTTTTTTTCTCTCAGAATTGTGAGATATAAACTCACAATTGCGAGTTATAAAGTCCAGTTCTGAGGAGAAAAAAAGACTGATATGTTCTCAGAATTGCGAGTTTATATCTCGCAATTCCAACTTTATAACTCACAATTGCAATCATACAATTCTGAAAAAAAAAGTCAGAATTGCCAGTGCATATCTCGCAATTATCACTTCATTTCTCACAATTGTGAGTTTTTATCTCACAATTCTGAGAAAAAATGTCAGAATTGCGTCTTTGTATCAGGCAATTCTGAGAAAAAATGTCAGAATTGCGAGATGGAAACTCGCAATTGTGAGAAAAAAAGTCAGAATTGTGAGATAAAAAGCTACAATTTTTTTTATTTTTTATTCAGTGGTGGAAACGGGCTTCCATATATCACACTCTCACACAATTCTGACTTTTCTTCTCTGAATTTCAAGTTTAAATTTCGCAACTCTGAGACATAATTACCTTTTTATGAACCAGTTCAGACTCCTTATCCATGTGAAAGTTGGACACCTTTACAATTTATTTTTAATAATTATGTTATGATTTTTCAAAAGCATAGCCAGTGCTAATGATTAGACATGCTGAGCACTTTTTACTGCATGCACGGACTATGCAAATTTAGCAGCTTTGAACTATTCAAGTCAAGTCAAGTCAAGTCGAGCTTTATTGTCATTCCGCTACATGTGTGGACATACAGTGGAACGAAATGTCATGTCTCGCAGGACCACGGTGCTACATAAATAAGCATAAATATAAACATACAACACTAGATTTAAGAACAGTTTTTAGACCTACATAGCTAAGTTGCTGAATTGGTAATCTGACTATACATATACTATAAACAGTTGACATACACCTAACCTAAGAAAGACTATACAAGTACTTACATAATAACTGTACATGATATTGTGCAAAAGAGGCATTTAAGGTTAAGAAGGAAGTAGTGCAATATGATTTGTTGTGCATTCACAAGTAAACATTTTGTGTTATCTTATTAAGTCCTTGTAACATGGAGGGTTTATAAGAAAGTGTCTGGTGCATATAGAGAGGAAAGAGTGTGTTTTTCCACAGGTGGTTTGTATAGCCCACTCACCTGTGTGTAGCACACTCAGAATTGCATAATGTTTCCTTGAACCATGGAGTGTTTATAAGAAAGTGTCTGGTAATTAAGATATTAATTACCAGACTATTAAGATACTTGCAACAAAAATAAAACATTAAAATAATCTTTCATTCTTTCAATATTTTTTCACAGGTGTTTTACTCATGAATTTTACCCTGAATTATGCATTGACTTGTGTTGTGTTTCAGGTTTGAAGAAAATGTCCATAAACCTACCAGAAAATGTACTGGTAATGTTATGGCAGAATATATGTTTGCTTTTGTTGCGTGTCTAATGACAGTGCTATTCAAAATACATACTGAAAATACATTTAAACAAATTTTATAAATACATTTCTTTTTGTTTATATGTAAATAGGTTTCACAGTTGGCAGTTTATTTCAGTGCTCTCACTCTCCTTCCCCATTTATGTTCCTCTTTCAAGGGCATTACTATTGACTTGGTGACAGCTTTCAAGCTTCAGGTGAACTCTAGCTTATATAACACAAAACTGAGTTTTGTTGATATACTTGTTAATGATAAATAGACAAAACAAACACACACACGTGCTTCATGTAACATGGTTCCTAACTCTCTTCCGAACTTTTGTCCGAGGTCTCGTGGAACTGCTGAATGCAAATGAAACACGGACTAGAAAGTGTTTTTTAACCACACCTGCCTTTCTCTCTGTTTCTCTCTCTCTCTTTCTCTAGGAATTGAGTGCTTCATATTCGTCTAGTGGGAGAGTTGCAGACAAATATAGTAGTGTAGGAGAAAAAATGTCGAATCAGGATTCAAACTTTGGTGGATGTGAGTATCTTTTGGCTTTTATAATACAGTAATTCATTTTAAACAACTGAACACCAATTGACTGATTCAATTAAATTGATGTTTATGTTAACTAAACTTAAAGGCTGATTCAGGAAATTTGAAACTGTACTGTTTGCAATCTCTTCATTTTTATGTGATTTACATGTTTGTGGAAATTCAGTGTGTGTGTTTGTGTGTGTGTAAAGGTGACATGATTAAAGACTTCACACATTGCTGTCTAGCATGATGACAACTGTGATGACAGACTTCAGCTTTAGTGCTCATGTATGTATGTGTATGTATGTACGTACATGTGTTTGGATTTCTGCTGCAATCTGTTCTTAAGGCACTTGTTTCTGTTCCTTTGAGTAACAGATAAAGGATATTGTCTTAAAAGTACCCCTATCATACCCAAACTTTACTTTACAATGCTTGAGTGTACATGTTTTAAATATATGCAGTGACAATAGAATGCTAGTGGGAGGCCTGTGTAATTTAATAGGTTTGTTTGACAGGTGAGTTGATTTGTGTATGGTCAGTGTCTGCATGTGTCTGTCTTTGGTTATCCCTCTTTCATTCTTTAAATCGGGCTATCAGCTCGACAGTTAAATAGACGGCCTTGTTTACGACCGGTCCTCACACGTACATACATTCACACATGCATATCCTCCTGCATATCCTGATCACTCAGGTGTGTTGCATTCTCTTGAGTGTTGGTGTCTGCCATCATGCGATGCATGGCTTTAATGCTGCACAGGAGAATTAGAGGAAATTTTATATTTGTTATGATTGTATATTTTCTCCTCAGCCTTTTTTGTCTTTACTTTTTTAAGGGCCAAAGCTGGCAATCTAGATTTTTCAATTTTATAAGAGAATTTTTTTTTTTTTTTTTTTTTACATAAAAAGCACACAGCATTCATAAATGTCCAATCATTTAATTTCATCTAAACAGTTATGGCTGTTAAAATAAAATGACATCAAATCAGGGTTATTATAGTTTACCAAAAATAAAAATAATGTTATAAAATAAATGATGATAAATAAATAATAAATAATGTTCATTTTGTTACTTTTAATAAAATAAATGGTAACACTTTAGTATAGGGGCCAATTCTCACTATTAACTAGTTGCTTATTAGCAAGCATATTATTAACATGTTGGCTGTTTATTAATACTTATAAAGCACATATTCTGCATGACCATATTCTGCATCCCTAATCCTACCCCATATCTAAACAACTACCTTAACTATTAATAAGCAGCAAATTAGGAGTTTATTGAGGCAAAAGTCGTACTTAAAGGTTTGTTAATAGTGAGAACTGGACCTTAAAAGAAAGTGTGACCAGTTTAACTTGATGTACTAAATAACTAAACCTAACAAATAAAACTGTCACTTTGAGTGACCGAAGTCCTGACTTATTTCTGACTCTTACGCCAACACATACAAACAAATGTAAGACCTTTCTGGAAGTGCTTTATATTAATTAGAGCTTTGTAGTAGCTGTCACCTCCTCTTTAAATGGAGAAAGTTCTGTTGAAAATTGTGTTTATCCTTATTTATTCACCCTCATATTGTTCCAGGTTTGTATGTTGTTTTTTCCATGGAACACAAAAGGAAAAATTTTAAAGAATTTTCCAGACAACGTTTTTCCGTGTCTGTTAAGTTCCAAAAACATAACAGGCACCACAGAGGTAGACCATATGACTTGTGCACTACAAGTCTTCTAAAACCATACCATAGTTTTCTATATTATTTATTATTAAATCATTATTTATTGAGATTCTCAGTCAATTTTTAGGGCTGTTCTTCACACAACGCTATCTAATTGCTTCAGAAGGCTTGGAATATAGTTGATGTGTTGTATGGACTACACCAAACGTGTTTGGTAAACTATCCCTTTAATCGCTATATAAATTTAAACATGTGAAATGGGCTGTTAGTGCATTTTATTAACGCCAAGGATGAATGACCCTAAAATCTCTCAGACAGTAGGGTGCCTCTCCCCCTCAGTGTGTCTGTCTGTCTGTCTGTCTCTCTGTGACTTCAGGTTAAGGGCATGTTGAGTAGCTTATCTAAAAAAAGGCCTAACAGACTGGCAATCTTTTAAAGAGGAGGAGGGTAATGGTAGGGGCCTCTGAAATACAACCAGCTGTCCCTGCCCTCCATCACTCTGAGGTGAACCGGACAGTAGACTGGAGCTGGTCTCCAAACATACACTCACACTTTCACACACGGACGCTGGGTGTCTATAGGGGTCTCCAGGTGGGATCTGGATTGTCCAGGTGACACTATAGTACATTGAGGAACATAGAGGAAACTTCAGATCTCTGTAGGTGAGTGCGATTCAACGGAAGTGGTTTCTGATGTAGATGTCTGAGAGGACTGGAAAGGAAGTTTCATTTGGAAGATGCATGGTTTATAACTTAACCAATTTTTGATGAAACAGTCAGCACTACTCATAATTTGACAATAATCAGATTTTTTTGATGAAAAAGGTAAATTAAGTTGAGTTGAAATTAGTAAGTACACACTGGCCAATGGCGCGCGCACGTGTTCGAGAGCGTTCATAAAGATTGCATGAAGATGACACATGGCATATTGTTACATCATAATGGAGTTGAGCTAAATGAATATTGATGAGTATTATTTATATAAACATAAAGTAACAAAAGGGTTCTTTTGCTAACCGAAGACTTTCAGATTTTCCGATACCTGTTATACTTGTTTACTTGGTTATTTCAGCAAGACAAGAACTCTAAGTTTTGGGTTTTAACAGTTGAAAACTTATTATGCTTTTCATTTAACAATAACAGTTCACTACAGTTGAACTAAGTAGTGGCAGTTGGCTTCAAAAATTAAAAGTTATATGAACAATTATATGGACAATGTGAAGAAAAGTGTAAAATGAGATGAGTGATACATGTGAACTGTATAAATTTTCTATTTTCTAATGTGCATTGTGGTTGCTGTGTGGCAGTGAGTGTCGTATATTTCGGCTCACTCCATGAGTGTCTTAGAATAGAGTCCCAAAGACCGGCTTTCTGAATTTAGCCTGTAAGCTACTGCTGCATTCCATAGACTAGAGTCTAGAATATTACAGGCCTGCTGACATAATGCTTATACAGTTTAATCACACATTTAGCAGATGTCTAATACTGTTATTATACTGTCAAAGTGAACCAAAACCAGAGAAGTAATTTATCAAAATAACATATTTCTGTTAGTCATAAAAAGTCAGAACTGTGGCAGATAATCTTATTAGAGAAGTAGAAACCTGAATGATAGACAAGTGACCGATATAAAGATTGCTATGGCTTTGCATTTTAGGAAGTCAGTCTTCCTGGGCGCCTCACACACCCTCTCTCTCTCTCTCTCTGTGAAATATGAAACTAACGGGCCTTGGTTTAAAATAAGTCTTCTTTAATTGCTCTCGGTATTGTGGTTACTTCACGTCATGCTTATGCACGATAGTCTAGAGAGCCGCCAACCCCTGCAGTTCTAGGTACTTGGAAGTGTTCAGGAATGTTCGTCCATCTTTCCATCATGACAAACGAGTGGGTGACCCCACTGTCTCCACATCCCCTCTGTGTTTGAAAAGTGTCAGATACCCTCAGGTGTAGAGTTTCTGTTCAACAGCTACTAAAGCCTGCTTATTCTGGAACTGAATCATCTCTATCCCTCTGCTGGGCTAGTTTTACACTGGCATGTTCTGAATAACTGCTCTGCTAAAATTAACGGTTCAAGGAACATACCTTGGTCACATGGTGATACGGTCATGCTTTACTGATGCACGTAAAGCAGTGTGGGTGTATGACAGAACAAAGATCTGGCTTGAAATCATCAGTAAATAGCATTGCAGTACATCCTCCATGGGCTCTTATCTTTAGCAGTGATGGAGAGAATTCAAATATTCAATCAATGAAGAATTAAAACATGCAGCTACTCAAAGAGCTAGCACGCGTCTGCCAATAATGTCATGATATTTCATTAGTAAATCATCTTAATCACACAGTTTAACTTAAGATTTAAATATTTTGAAAGCTATTTTACAAATATGGTAAATACTGTATTGTATGGAAGATGGTTTAAAAAAAAAGGAAACTGCAATTTTCTCACAATCTCATGATTCTGACTTTTTCTCACAATTGCGAGTTCATATTTCATAATTTTTTCTCAGATTCCTGAGTCTTGCAATTTTGACATTTTTCTACAAATTCTGAGTTTACAATTCTGTTTCTTGCTAAATTAAAAAGGTAACTGACTTCTTTCCTCGCAATTCTGACTTTTTTCTCGCAATTGAAAGTTTATATCTCAATTTTTTATATCGCATATCCCATAATTTATCTCATAAAGTCTTGGAATTTTTACTTTTTTTCTCTAAATTGAGTTTACAATTCTGTTTTTGAATAATAAATAAAAAAGGTAACTATGACTTTTTCCCTCACAATTCTGACTTTTTTTCTTAAAATCGCAAGTTTTTATCTTGCAATTCTGACTTTTCTTCTAAGAATTGCAAGTTTCTATCTCACTTTTCTGAGTTTACATCTTGCAATTCTGAATAATTTCTAGAAAAAAAGTCAGAATTGTGAGATTAAAGTTCATTAAAAAACTGATTAAAACAAACGTCCACACTATAGTATTACAATAGATAATTACTGCATTATTAATCAGAACAAAATAATTACATTTTCATTATAAAACAACCTTGTACCTCAACCACTACATTTCTGGCTAATATTGATAAGCTAATAATTATTTTCCTGTCAGGAAAATAATCTGATAATCCACTAATGCTTCATGTACAGATTTTAAGTTTTAATTTCTGATAATTATTATATTTAAGTGTTATTAGTTATTATTAAATAGTTATTAATGAAATAGTGTTATTAAATTCTTGGTGTTATAAAAAAAGTACTTTAAATGAGTGCTAGATGGCAGATAAATGTATCATTATTGATAATACCAATACATTAAAAAAGAAACTTTTATATTGTTACTGACATATGGTAAAATTATATTGTGCATCCTCATAACTCTCATGTAATGAATGTAAATTTCCTTATATGTGTACAACGCTTACCAGAGCTGGTAGTGCTGATGGCTTGGGTGATCCAACTTTGAAAACCATGACTGATGAGAACGACATGCATGCTTTATGACATTATTCCTCATCTTGTCATTGGAGCCATCTATAGACTGGGAGACAGAGAGAGAGTCAGCATTAGCTGTCACAATACATCCCTGTTGTCAGTTTGCCTTTGTCTGGCTAAATTTACTCCTGAAAATATGACAGATGATGTGATCTCTAATCTAACATTAGTTTCCCATGAACCAATCATGTGACCAGAGTCAGGGTGAAGAAATGCATTTATTTATGTTACAGGTTCAAGTTTAATAGCGAATGATGCACACATTGCAACCTGAGTGTGTCTCTGTGTGTATTTCAGCTGCGGGCAGCGCAGGTGTTTCACCATCAAAAGAGGGACACGCCGACGGTGAGGCTGATACTGTGCCTCTCAAGGAGAGACTGGCCTTATACCAAGCTGCCGCTACCAAGGAGGAGAGAAGCCCATCTGTGGTATTTACCGGCATGAACACGCACACAAATACACATGAACATATGCTGGCCCACACACTCATATCATATTACCAGTAGTGAAGGAAAATTAGGCACAGATTTCCTACTTTTTGTCTAAGGCCTTCCACTTCCTATTTAATATTTACAATTCAGAAAAAATCCTTTCAGCCCATATAAGCATGCAGTACTTAATGGCTGTGTAAAACTTAATAGATGCATAAAATACACATTAAATGGATTTGCACTTTATTGATCACGTGGGAATTTGGGTTGCATTAAATAAAGTGAGATAGCAGTTACTGGATGAGGTGGAGTATTACACAGTGTCTCAAACAATTTGTGCTTGGATCCTAACCGGCTACAACCATGGAAATGCATTTTGTTGGTTGCTTGGTTTTTTTTTGTTTTGTTTTTTTTTTTTGTCGTTTTTATTATTTTTAAAAAGTCTATATACTTTTTACTAAGTTTTTAGCTTTAGTTATTTTAGTACTTCAGTTTATTTGGCTTTAGTTATTTTAGTACAAAAATGAGAAATATTGCCTTGGCAACTAAAAGTTTTTTTTATATACTTTATTTAATTTCAAGTCATGAAAATGTTGTTTTATATTTTTTGGTTATAGTTTATAAGATAATGATAATAATCCTTCAGTAATGACATCAATTTGTAGACTGGAAGGTTCTGGAAGTACAGACTTATTTTCTATTTTCTAATGGGTAATTTAGAATATATTTACGTTTAGAATATGTTATGTTTTGAACTATGTTTATTTCTGTTGTGCTGTGCCATGTAGTCCTGCCCATCATGAAATCCCATTGGTTCAAAATCCTGGTCCTCATAACTATTAAATATCAAATATGTTCAAATATGTTCTGATTGTTTGTTATTGTGTCGACAACATTCTTGTGTCGAATTCTGGTTAGGATTAATAAAACAAATATTGAAACGACTTGTCAAAAGATAATGTGTTTTTGGTTCTAAGTAAAAGAGGAAATTAAAAACTTTGTTTTCAACCTTGTAGTGCCCCCTAGAGGAGAATCATATGTCTCAAATCTGTTCTATCCGTATACTGTATGCATATTTATGAATGTGTCTTACCATTTTATTTTGTGTTTTAAGGTCATGGACAGCTCTGAGCCATGCTCTCTGCCAGGCGGACTTGCCAGCGTCAAGAAACAGTTTGAAAGCCAAGAGTTCAGTTCCTCTTCTGCATCCCAAAGCACTGTTACACAATACCACTACCAGCAGAGACAGGTACTGCAGACGAATACACAAGAGATCCACAACATTAACTCAATTCCACAAAAAAAAGACTAAAACAAGACTTGATCAAAAAGTACAATTTGCAATGCTACTGAATCCCCTTTTTGGCAATTAATAGTTGTTCATGCAATACACATGACTAATTTTCATATCACAAGGCATGGAGCAGCACTACGCTACTGATTATATCAGACTAATAACAGCAGTGAGTTGCATATTATGTATGTTTGTTTAACAACAGGTGTTCTCTGTCATTTAACAGCAGGTGGTGAGCTCATCAGAGGTGACGGTACGAAGCAGTGTTAAAGAAAGCAGTACCTCAAATGCTCAGGTATACCCACACAAGATAAAATTCCATTTATATAATAGGTGTGATGCATAATAAAAAAATTCTGTTATCACTTACTGACTCTCATGCTGCTCCAAACTCAATATAGTTTAAACCTATATTTTGTTGCTAGACATTCTTTTTTTATAAGGTATTATTTAGGTTCACTGCTCACTGTTTTCATGTTAGGTTTCCCTGGACCAGAATGTTCATCAGAGTGCGGCCTCAAGTTTTGGGGATCACTATGATGAGAAAGGTAGTGTTCCTATGCATTTTTTTAAATAACAAATTGCAAGAGGGCGGGTTACTTCATAACTTTTTTCTGATTTTCTCTTTCTCATTTTGTTTTTTAATCTGTTAAAGTGATGGTAATTGGAGGAGAGAATTTGCCAAAAGTTTCTACTCAAGTCCTGAAGCAGCAGCATGAAAAAAATATTGAGGAGGCCACTCCACCCAAGCATATCAAGGTAAAAATGACGTAAACTGATGAAGACAGTAATATGTTTTACCTGCAGTGGGTAAATTATTTTTTTTTTAATTTAATCACTTAAAATACAGTATATGGGTGTTTCTTTAAATTTAAGCACTTTTTTGATCTAGGGGTTGATTTTTTATTCAAAAGATTTACCCATTTCTTCCATGTATGTCACACAACCAATGCCGCATTAAGCCTTTGCGGGGCTCTGGGCTAACGCATCTTTGGAGGCCCCCCATCCCCCATCATACACCGGTTATATTCATTGAATTGGTAAATCAAATGTGCAGTCAAACAAACACTGTATTAAGAGATGCGCATGTTATACTCATGAAATAAAAATAAACAAACACAATGCGCACATCATAATCCCATAGTAAGCTAAAAATTCTACATTAATGTGAATAAATCAAAAAATGTGTATAAAAGGTTCTCAGAAATAATCACATTTGTTTTACTTAACCTGTCCAACTAAAAATAAGTTAAATGTCATACAAAAATTTTCATTCACATTACACATAAACCATCGGCCTGAGTAAATTTTACCACTAAGGAATTGTGACTGCACATAGGTGTGTAATGATTAAGGAGGTGGATATACTGTGATATTACATACATACAATATGGCATAAAATTTGAAAGCACAACTGAACATCTATGAAACGTCAGTCAATAAAGCATTTTTAAACAATGGCACTGAAAATAAGACTATGTTTTCTAGCTGGATGTTGTGCTTATGATTAATAATCACGTCTTTGCATTCGCTCAAACTGATTTGCAGAAATCAAAACACGAGTCCCACTTGCTGTGAAGTGGGAGTGACAAGGTGGCAGAGGATTCCGCTTGGTCTTAAAGCCTTCCTGGAGCGGCTAAGTTCGCAATTCAAACAATGACTTGGAAAAAGAATAATTCATTTGTTATTTGTATGGTCTAGATCAGGGGTGCCCAAACTCAGCCCTGGAGGGCCAGTGTCCGGCAGCTCCAACCCCAATTAGACAGCTAATCAAGCTCTTACTAGGCATACTAGAAACTTGCCGGCAGGTGTGTTGAGGGAAGTTGGAGCTAAACTCTGCAGGGCATCGGCCCTCCAGGAACGAGTTTGGGCACCCCTGGTCTAGGTGGTCATACGGCGTATGCCTGCAAATACGGGACAAACTGCGTTCCGTATGGCTTTCATAGGGAACGCTTCTCTGATGCCTTAAATACCGGACGATTCCGTATTAACCCTATAATAAGCGCTAAAGAGAATTGTCTCGGGGGCCCCCTAGTGTTCGAGGCCCTGGGCTGCAGCCCATGTTGCCCATTAGGATAACGCGGCCCTGCACACAACTGTCTTTTACATGGAGTATAGATGTTACTGGTTTATCCTTGTCAGAGATCCAGGTGCTCAACTATGAAAATTAATATGAGAAATATAAGTATTAACATATTTCATATCAATCATAATGTGGAATGAAATCAGTAAAAATTTTAAATGTTTAAAATGTCATTTTCGGAATCATGATAAACACAATAAATAATTTGAGATGTGGTGGAAACGATACTTTGGTTTAAAAAAAAAAGTAGATACTCTTCTGCAATGCATATCTAAACTTTTGACAAATTAATAAAAAAACTAATAAGAGTGTAAAAATGTGTTTTAAGTCGAAAGGGGCAAAAGTGCCCATATTTGAAGAAACACCTGTATATTAATTGTACATAAATCAACTTTGTCTACACTGACTATTCTATTCAAGCATATTTCTTTCTATCACTCCTTTTCTCTGCTTATGCATAAAAATAAAAGTAGAATATATTTGATGCACATTGATGAAACATTATGCTTGTCTTTTCCTTCTATACCAACAAAGATTGATCTTGATTACAACCAGTTTCCTTGGGCCCCAGTAAATATTTCTTCAAAGACTACTGCCACAGGTAGTTATGAGACCATGTCTGTCACTAAAACAAGGCAAGAGGCCTCTACCTCCTCTGTGGCTTCCTCACAATATGAGGCTGTGGAGCAGTTTTCACAACCAGTATCTGCCACACAACAGTTTCAAGTGACTTCCCAAGTCCCAGAACGTTGTCCTTCCCCTAAGCCAACAGATGAACCTACTTCAGCCAAATATGCTGTCAACAAAGAGCAGTACTCTAAGCAGAGGAACCTCTATGAACTTAAGCGTCTCTACAAGCACATTCACCCAGAAGTGCGTAAAAACCTGGAGCGTGACTTCTTCACTGAAGTGACAGACACAGAGCAAACCTATGCGGACAGTGATGAGGAGGTGAGCAGAGACATTCAGCAAGCACGCTATGTTTTTGAAAACAGCGGTAGTACCAGTCCTGGCAAGTGCATAAGTCCAGAGAGAGAGTATTTGGAGTGGGATGAGATCCTGAAAGGTGAGGTGCAGTCAATGCGCTGGATGTT
>JAFVLL020031173.1:35143-75412 GCA_021397915.2 Tor tambroides
GCCGTACTCAGTACAACAAGCAAAAAATGAGAGAGGTCATAATCTATGTGCAGAACCTTGCCCTGGCTAAACTACATTTTTTAGAGGGAAATTTGTCTGTTTCAGAGATGGCAAAAAGTGAGTCATCACAGGAAAAGAAAATAGTTGGTGGAGCCACACAGAAAATATCTAAGATTACTATTGGTTCAGCAAAAATAGAGACTCAGAGGAAAGTAGTGGAGGAGAAGAAGACAGAGTGCAAGAGTGAATCAAAGATATCAGAGCTCAAAATGCCACCTGAGCTAAGAATGCGGACACCGTCACCTACGTTCATCTGTATTGAGTCCGCTAAGAGGACAGACTCTCCCTTGCGAGTGACTCCATCACCCCCTCCCTCTTACAGGTCGGGCACCACACCCACACCTCCACCTCGCTGGTCTGAAACACCAACACGTCTGAACCAATCCACACCATCCCCTACAATGAGTCGCTCTGAGAAGCTAGCTAAACTAAGAGATACCACAGCCAAACTCTCGCAAGGCATGACTCCACCACCCATGCCTTTGCCAGAGTACATAATAAAGGCCCAAACAGATTTGGAAGGGTCTCGTTCATCCAGCTGTTCAGAGATTACCTTCGAGACTCACATGATGGAATCATCCCTGACAGATGTCACAGATATCCATGGAGACTCCATGATGACTGTAAAAGACAAGCGTGAGTTCTTTGAAGAGGCTCAGAAAGCAGAGGTCTGTCGTGCATATGTACGCAAAGACCCTATTGACATCCCAGAGCGTCTTGGAGCAGATACAGAAGATAATGAGCCAGAGATCCCGAAATCCATCGACGCCCATGAGAGAATGTTAGAGGACTTGCCCAGGGTTGACCTGTCCAGGCTTGTTAACAAATTTGAGTCTCCCCAGCCTAAAGTTTATGTCCGGAAGGAGCCCATTATGATTACTGAGAGACTTGGAAGTGACACAGAAGATGCTGAATCTGAGAAGAAGTCATCTTTGGTGGAGGACATACCAAGCTTTGATATTAAAGCCCTCAAGAATGTCTTTGAAATGGGTGAGCAAGCCCACCAGTACCTAAGGGAAGAGAGAAAGAATCTTGAGAAACAAGAGGAAGCACCTGAAGGATTCTCTCAAACTAAATCTGTAACTGAGCACTTCTCCACTGTAGATGAATTTGGAAACACTGTAACAGGCTCAAAGACTGAAACATCCTCCCACTCTCGGATTGTGACAACCCGTGGTGATCCACCAACTTACGCAGATGTAGTAAGAGGGAACGTTCCTGTCCTGGATGTTCCACCAGAGGCATCTGCAGAAGAGTTACTAAAGAGCTTCCAGCAGACATGGGCAGAGAGTGAAAATGTCTTCAAAAACCTGGGCTTCACTGTGTCTGAGCAGCACAGATCACAGCCTGTTTCACACCAGCACCAGACTGTTGTCACCGGTAAACCTATGTGACGAGCATGGAGAGGTTAACAAGAGTGCAGAGTGATGACTAAAACAGTGATGGTGTGTTTGCATTTGACAAATAGTAATGCTTTAGGCATTCCTGTCTGCACTTTTATTTTGATCTTTTAGTTTGTGTTCATAACAGAGTGCTGCTAAACTAGATAGTCAAAGTGAATATGATTGTTATTTCGTTACTATTGATTTGTATATTTGTAGTATTGCCCTTTATATGTAATGAGACTGTGCTGAGGTCCAGATGTGATGTTTGCATTTGTATTCCACCTCCCTAAATGCAAGTTGTATTTAAATGTTTTCATTCTAACAACTACACTAACAGTTTCAGCTTCTTGTTTCTTTTTAATATCTTGGTAACACTTTAGAATAGGGAACACTTATTCACTATTAACTACGACTTTTCCCTCAATAAATTCCTAGTTTGCTGCTTATTAATAGTTAGTAAGGTAGTTGTTAAGTTTAGGTATTGGGTAGGATTAGGGATGTAGAATAAGGTCATGTAGAATAAGGTATTAATATGTGCTTAATTACTACTAATAAATAGCTAATATTCTAGTAATATGCATGCTAATAAGCAACTAGTTAAGAGACCCTAAAATAAAATGTTACCAATATCGTTTAACTTACCAAACTCTGCTCATAAAAGTATAATGAAACTGTCTGCTGTCTGTCCATGTGAGTCTGCGTATGAATGTGTGCTGACTGATTTAAAAGCATTTTCTAATGCTAGTTTCTCTCTCTGACAGAAAATACGGGTGCCAGAGTCCGAACTGTGTCAGGTATGTCGGAAGAGGGTGTATCCCATGGAGTCTCTCATAGCAGACAAGCAAAACTTCCATAAAAGCTGTTTTAGATGTACCCACTGCAGCAGCCAGCTAAGGTAGAGGTTTCTTTTTACACTAATCCTAGATGTTTTTAACATTTTAATGAATTACAGCATGGAAAAGGAAGGAAAAAAGTTGAAAAGTTGATATGCATCATGATTCCATGCAGGTTTATTTGATTTGGGAGTTATGAGAATGTGTGCTGGTCTTGTTGTAATGACAGAATACACTATAGAGCCTTCTAGTTCATATCAGATTTAAATCTGATATTTGTGTATGGCTGATATCTCATATTTGTGCTTCTCTCTCTGCTTCAGTCTTGGAAATTATGCTTCTCTCCATGGACGAATGTACTGCAAGCCACACTACAAACAACTTTTCAAGTCTAAAGGCAACTATGATGAAGGGTTTGGAGAAAAGCCCCACAAAGAACTTTGGAGTACAAAGAATCAGAGCAACTCCTCAGAGACAAATAACATGAAAAACAGCCCTCCTGTCAATTTTAATGTCAAAGTAACTCACAGTCCGCAAGAAAATGACTCCAACACCACAGAGAGGATGACTCAAGAAAAGATGAATGATGACATTAAGAAGCCAGCAAATAAAATGGCAGTTGTGTGGCCACCCCTCAGCGATTCCCCAAAAAAGTCATTTAATTTGGAGGATGAAATAAAGGTAGTCAAACCTGTCTGGCCGCCTCAAGTTGAATCAGAACTCTCGGGTAAAGAGAATAATGAACCAGTAGTAAATAAGAGGCAAACTGCAATTACTAGTGGAAACGCTGCAGAAAATGTCCCTAAAGAAAATAGTGGAGGGCTTGTGTCATCCATAAATATGCCAGAAAAATCATCTACAGATGCTAAAATAACTCAAGAGACAGAGGAGCCAACACCAAAACCTGAAACTGCTGAGGGGGGAGAGGATGCCAGTGAAACAGGCAAAGCCATTGAGCCCTCAAACGAAAGCCAGCAGACCACAGAGAAGAGAAATAATGAGACAACTCAAGCAACTGAGACAAAAGAAGGAAGTGAGATGAATGGTCAAAAAGTTGAGGAGGAGATGGAGAATGGAGTCGCAGAAGGATCTAAGAATGAAGAGGAAAGTGACAATGCAAATATCACAGATGAAAATGGTACTAAGGAAAGTGAAAAGAAAGTGCAAAGTGAAGTAAATGAGGGAGAAGAGGTAAAAGTGACAGCGATAGATGGTGAAATACCAAATGGCCAAACAGCCAATGGCAATGCAAACAACAACAATAATAACAACAGCCACCTAATATTGGACAACAAGGCCAGTTTGGCAGGAATTGATGAAATTAAAGAAGAACCAGGGCTGCTGGACTTCTCCTCAGGGCCACTTCCTGCTCAGGAACCATTCAAAGAAGAGATCAACAGTGAGATGAGGGCTTCTGACATATTCCAACAGCTCCAAGAAGACAGCTCTGTCTCATCACGTGCCAAATACTCACATGAAATAAAAGTGGCAGAACAAGAACAGCCCAAAACCAAAACATTGGTTTGCGCTGAGACAGATGACAACCCAAAGTTTAGTCCCTCACGTTTCTTAGATGACATATTTGCAGGTTTTGATGACAGTTCTAGTTTGTTTCCTGAATTTAAGGATGATATTTGTAGCAAGGATTCAGCTTCATCTCAGCTGGATGACCTTCTGGATTTTGGAATAGAATCAAAAGGGGAGACAGGCCAACACACTGAGGCGGAAATGAGGAAGAATCCGCTCGATAAAAATGACACCAAAGATGCTGGGCTGCTGAGTGAGGCCAGCAGCCTCTGGCAGGATGAAAATGACTTCTTGTCTGTAGAGGATCAAATTAAACAGAACCGATATTATGATGATGACTGATGAAAAAGTAATAATTTACACTGTTTAATCTGCCATACACTCATTTATACACAATCAAAGCTTCTGTCAATATCCTTTAGAACAGTATCAAAGCTCTGTTCATGGAGAGATGAATGTTAGCATGCTTGTATTGAATTTTATACTCAGCTCGCAGCAGACAGCACATTTAACCACAATCTGAACCTTTTAAAAAGCTTTATTTAAAGCACCTGGTGTGCAAGATAAATTGGGGAAATATGATCATAGTGTTTTTTTGCTGTAAACATTTAATTCAGAATTCATGTATCTTTGCCTGTGTCTGTTTTCCACGCCTGCAAGTTTGCAGATACTCTTTTGCTTTCTTTCTAGAACATTCATAAAGGGTTTTTTCTGCTTTTGTTTGATAGAATTCTCGACAGACTGTCTGTCTTAAGGTGGTTAGAATGAATTGTTTCTATTATACTGCTACTGCATTGACAATGAATAAAAAACATGTTTCTGGAATAATCAGTATTATCTTTTGTGTTTCATCAGCATTATCTGTATTTTTTCGCATGAAAAACATGATCCATGTATAGCCAAAAAAACAGAAGTTCATTTGTAAATGAATTAAACACCTACCCATAATTCAGTAGTCAATGGAATTAAATGCTGTTAAGATAACACTTTTTAATTAACCCTCATTAGTTAGGCTATTGTTTTGCGAGCTTTCAGTGGCATAAAGTATTTGAGTAAATGTAATTAGTTATTTTACTTAATCGGTTGCTTTTTGGCTATTTGTAGTTTTACTGAGTATCAAAGTTATTCGCCACTTTACTCTCTACTTTTTTACAACATTTTTGAATGTTGAAGTATACAGTATATATACTCTTTATTCCAATACAATGCAATTACTCCTTCCCACTTATGTTTTAGAAACTGCAGAGAATTCAGTTCAGAATCAAGGCAAATATCACCAATTGACAAAATAAATAAATAAATAAATAACAATAATAATAATATAAAAACTAATAATAAAATAAAATAAAATGGTGGTATTGTGTATGTAGTGTTATTACTATCGACATGACTACGTTGACCTAATCAATATGTAGGCTAAATGAGTTATTTACCTGTGCGCTGTGGTCATTTGGGAATGTTGGAGACATAGGCTATAGTTTAATCCACAGTATGTACTTTGTTAGTAGAAAAAAAAATACAGCTTCTCTCTTGGGATACAACAGCATCGAGCTAAAAACTGTCTGAAAAAAATGGCGGGTTGCATCAGTTGCTGCTAACATAGAATTAGTCAGAATGGTTTTTAAAGAGGCCTTACGGATAATTACGAACAATATCACTGCAGCCTACTTTATATAGATATAAAGACATTTTCTTATTTTTACAAATATATACATTTACATAAACTACAATTAAACTTGTTAAACTTACATAGGCTAATACATTTTCATACGATATATTTTTTAAATTTGATATTTGATATTTTTATGTGTTAGGTATTTTACAGTGAAATGAATTCGGTTATCAACCTTGCCTTATCAAAAGCAGTCGTAATCTTGACCTGTGCTTTGTAGAGGGAGGTTGCAGTATGAAGTGGAGAGTGTAGGTTGGTCAAGTAAGCAGTCGGGTAGGCTAGCACTGATTCGCCTTCTGCGGGCGGGCTGCTGATTGGACAGCGCTCCATAACCCGCCGCAGCGCACCACCTCGCAACCATTCGACCGCTTGTTCCATACAGCGTGCATTCGCATTGTGCTCTGAAGAAAACTGGCAGGATTTCACCAATGCAGAGAATCTGACCGAAAAGGTAAGTTCGCAATGCATTCCCTCGTTGAAGTTCACCTAGTGTGTCGAGTATCTGCGTTTGTAGAACGTCCTATTCTTTAAGGTGACAGGAGCAGCGCTACAAAGAGTCATGTGATGATATGTTCGGGTTTTGGGGTAAAAGGAGCGATGCATAAAGCATTCTTTGCGTATATTTTGGATCTATTACCAGGAGACCAGCATTTAATCTGTAGGCCTAAATATTGTAAAACGTTAACGCTGTGATATATATAGCCTATAAATGTCATAATATAAAGTTCAACTATGGCAATTTTAACATTTGTTCTGAATTATAACGTAATTGTTATGTAAATCATTGGCATGCAAATCAAGAGACTAGTATACTAGTAGCTATTCATTAGTTAGCCTACTAGTACTAATTATTTAAATACTGTCCCTATAGCGAAAAGAGTCTATTCTATTGTCACTGGTAACAACTGGCAAATGTTGCCTTTGAGATCAACTATACACGTCCTACTAGCAACTAATGCAGTTCTTGCTGCCACTTATTTTAGTTACTAGTAATTATTTAGCAGTTAATATTTCTACTTAATCTTTTGGACTGGTTCTTTTTTTAACTTGTTAAATGGTGGTCACACCACCTTCTTACACCTATAGGTTGTGTATGACTTAAGTGTTTAAATCCTTAAATGTTCTCTTAACATTGTTTTTTTTACCTCTTCCTCCCTAAAAATTTTAAATAATGTGTGTTATCATCGTCTTCCTTCCTCCCATCAACATGAACATATATGGTTTAACCTTGTAAAAAAAATTTTGTTTTTTCATGACCCTTTTGTTCACCCAAAATTTGAAAGTCTTTCATCATGTACTCACCTTAATGTCATTCCAAATCGTAAGAATGTTTCAGCTGTTTTGACAACAAAATTAGACCCCATTGGCAACAAATTGTCAGTAGTATAATCGATATTGTGAAGACAGTTCACAGCCCTGATTGGTGAGTTTTTTTGATTGATGCTAAGTACTTGATTTGAAGCTTCTTGATATGAGCACTGCTATGCATCATGTTTTGGAGTTTGAAAAAAGGCTCTCCTATGGATCTGACCTCTGTCAGTTTGTTACTTTTTGTTTAGTGGAGAGACATTATTTTTTCATGAGGCTGTTGGCAACCTCTTAATACTGTCAGCTATATATTTTTTTGGCATGATTTGGATGGTTGACATGCTTTTGATGATGTTCTTTTGGGAATTAATTCTGCTGAGCTAGCAATCACACCCTCCTGTATAATCAGGAAACTTTTGAGGATACTTTAAAGTTGTACTGTAGCTATTTTAGGTATGTGAGAGCATGCTTTAATGTTGACTTTTACATTAAATAGTTTTGACCCTTAATAGCACATGGCCCTCAGCCTGAGGCCCTGATACTGTACATCTGTTGCAGCTCCTAAGATCTTGTATGATTGCACAATGAAGTAATGCATGCATTATTGAGATTTTTACTTCAAAATTAGGCTTTCTCCATTGTTGACCGCAACACATCTGCTTATTGACTTATATGTACCGTATAGATAGTTCATCAGTGTATTTTTGTTCTTGTATAGTGATATTACATAGTTACTGTGAAGTGAGAAGTATACATTCCAATTCATATTACTTTGCCCTGAATTTTTCATTCTGAGAAATGAGTTTACCGCAGCGCTGGTAATATAATGTCATTGTATTATTGTGTGTGTGTGTGTGTGATTTCTGTGTAAGTAGAGCAGCTTCTCTCAGAGCTGAGGGAGAAAAAACCCACTTGCATACCAATCACATTTTCTTGTTTAAGCATCTCTTATCCACATAAATATTTAAATAGTGGAGAGTGTCTTATTTCTGAAGTGCAGTTGAACAGTTCTTTTTTATATCAAAGCAGTTATTAGATAGAACCCAACAGGCTACCACAAATATAAAACACATTAATCAGTATTGAGACAGAATGAAACAGTTTCTGACCATGAAAGGTTTGTCTGTTTCTGTTTCATCGCCTATCACTGATTTAAATCTTTAAACTTTAAACTTTGGGGAAATGTAAGTGTGAATGTGGGATTCAAACTAAACTGACTGCTAATGTGTTGTGCCATCGTAAATTAACCAGAAGCGTGCACCATTCATATAACTATAACATTTAATGAATTGAGGATGCTTTTTAAATTTCAGTTAATTTCCATGAATTTAAGTTGAATTTGAAATGATGTGAAAAACATGATGCAGAATTGTAATTCAATTTTTAAGGAAGTAAAATTAAAAATTTAAAAGAATTCATGTATCTTCTGTAAGTGTAGTTACTACAATTCATTTTTCATTATGAATTATCCAAAAATATGTTGTCATACAGATATAATTATTTCCTGACAAACATTAAATGATATTAATAATCAATTTTGTTTGCAATACCACATATAAATTTGATATTTGGTATTTGATTTATGCACACAATTCATTACATTTCTAATTTTGTTTTCAAATGGAGGCACACAATTTAGAGGAGGCTTAAAAGTTTATGATGCTTATGAAGCAGTCCTTATATAGCAGTTTATTAGCTGTGTCTAAGTTCACTTTTTACATTGGACTGTGTGTAATTTATGGTGTAGAACAAAAAGTCTCATGGTAACCACAAGCCTGATTTAATTTGTACTGTAAATGGACAACGGCCATTCTAAAATCCCACTGGAATTTCCTGTGGGAATCTATGGCAAATTAGCCTTCCAGGTTTAGCCTACAAATTGATGGCATGACTGTACAGCTCTGTTACAATTAAACGTCCTGTGGCGAGTGGCCAAATCAATTCAAATTCCAACTCATCAACTGACAAGAATAATCCTGAAAAGAACATCTTGTCGATTTGAAACAGCAGCATATTTTAAAAGGGTTTATAGTTTTAGGGTATAATTTCTATGATTATGTAATATGTATATATTTGCTGTTTGTTTATTTTGAGCGAACAATATCAGTCAATATTAAAAAAACATGGCAGTCATTGCAGATGAAGCCAGTGCTAGGAAAGATCATACATACACACACTGCCTCAAGATTTATCATTAGCGAGAGAAGCAGTGCCAGCCATCTGTTTATTGATCAGTAAATCACAGAAAGCCTTACGTTAGCAAACACAATTATACACATGACAAATATGCAGCCATTGAACCGAGAAATATAGTTTAGACTCTGGCAGACATTTACTTTTATTCATTACAGATTGAGTCAGTCAAAAACGTAGAAGAGAGTTAGACAACATTGGCCATGATTGCATTGTTTTAATGTTCATTTTTTTCACTCAAATAGCAAATTTTAATTTCCTTTTTTATCATTAAAAAAACAATTAAAAAAAAATTGTAGGAAGAAAAATAAACATATGAAAATAATTCATATTATGTGATTTTGCTTCTCAAGTATTTTTTTTAATCATAATATGATTAGATATACAATATATTTACTGGAAAACAAAACAAAAATACTGATGGAAACATTTTTGCAGTGCATTTACTACAACTAAATTAAGTTACAGTAGCAGTAATGGTCAGTGAAAGCGCCATGATAGTATTTCCACACACCATATTTCTCTCTCTGACTGACTGAATGTGTTGTGAATCAAATTATATTACATCTGCCAGAGTCTAAAACATAATCCCCATCCATCAGTATTCAGCTGCCTGTCCTGTTATTTACCAGTAACATGAAGTATCTGAATATCCAGTTAGTATAGTTAGTATTAGATAGTTATATGAAAGTGCATCTACCAACCCCCCCCCCCCCAAAAATAAAAAAGCCTTTATGTGTAAGCTTGTGAAGAAACAAGCCACTCTGATTTCTCTCCCCCGTGACATAGAAAGGGGATCCTTTTATAATATTACCGCCCCTTAATCTGCTAGTTTCCACCCACATCGCTGCCATTGTGTTTTTGCAAATGACGCACTGGTTTTAACGCCATGGCAAATGTTCGAGCAAAGGATGCTAACTGTTCTGTCTTTGTCTGCACAGATGAGCACAGAACACTGTTTAGATTCCCAGCCTCAGAGGAGACAAGAGAGCAGTGGATTTATTGATTTATTTACTGTATATTACGCCGATTCTACACAGATCTAATATAAACATGCAATTTTTTTCCAAGGTGTTAACCTTCACAGACATAACTGACTGTTTTTGTAACTCGTGTGTGTTTTTAATGTAAATCTGTTTGTGTTTGACAGTTAAGTGCAATAAGATGTGAAAGAGAACTTAGCTTAATACTCACATGATATGTGGCAGCCACTTTCTGTGCGCGTGCTTCGGATGTGTGCCTATATCAGAAGTTTTATTTAACCTTTATTTAACCAGGCAAGTTAGTTAAGAACAAGTTCTTATTTTCAATAACAGCCTGGCAGGAGAAGTATTATCCCCTGAGAGACATACAAACATGTAATAAATACATAAAATACATAAAGAAATTAAGATCTCAATTAAAACATTTACAGGTTGAAGTCAGAATACTTACTAAGAGTTTTTTAAATGCACATACTGGAATTTGTATCTCTAGTTTCAACAACTTTTGTAGCATATTCCATTCATTTGGGGCAGCAAATTCAAAAGCAGAGCGACCTAGGAATATCTAAAAAAATAAAATTAGATGATCTAGTTGTATATACATTATAATGAGGTTTCAACAACTTTTGGAGATATTCAGGTAATAAACCCAATAGAACTTTGTAAATAAAGATATACCAGTGAATTTCCCGTCTTGTATGTAATGATGTCCAATTCAAAAGGGAATATAGTTTGCAATGATGCGTTCTGTAAGGTGAATTAGTAATCAATCTAATTGCTGCATGATATAGCACATCTAATTGCTCTAGAACACCTTTACGTGCATTTCTATATATAACATCACCATAATCAAACAAGGGCAAAATAGTAGTTTCAACAAGATGTTTCTTAGCTGACATGGTAAACACAGATCTATTTTGGAACAAGAAATTAAGTCTAGATTTAACTTTCTTCTTAAGATTAGTTATATATAAGTTTAAACTAATATGCACGTACAAGATGACGCTTTCAGTGTGCGAGAGAGTCAACAGTTTCCTGCAGCCTCCCCCGGGTCGTAATGTCCATCTGGTAAGGCGTTTTATTTACTTAGGGGGTGCTGTTAAAATGGAAGTAAAATACACAAATATCATTAAGATACTTGTGTTTCTGAATTAGGGCTGGGCGATATATCGCATGCGATATGCATGCGCATCTCGTCAGTAAAGCCGGTTCCTTGATTAGCGGTAAATCTCCATCACCTGTTTTCAAATGGAGCGGCATTTAATAGAGCCATAGTTCACTGACTAATGAACGCAATATCGCGTTCATTATCGAAGGCGATTCATCTGCGATAATGAAAGCGATATCACGTAGCTTGTCAGTGATCTACGGCTCCATGTATTAAATGCCGCTCCATTTGAAAACAGGTGATGGAGATTTACCGCTAATCAAGGAACCGGCTTTACTGACGAGATGCGCATGCATATCGCATGAGATATATCACACAGCCTTATTCTGAATAAATAAAGCAGTATATCAGTATTTACCTGTATAAAAATTACAAACATAACACTTGTAAATTAAATAACTTAATATATACAGATTTATTCAGTAATATGTAATATATTTTTCAAATGGATTATGAAAACTTAAATATAAGGAGCTCTAAAAGATTTTTAGAATTTTTACAGCTCTTTTGCTTTAGACCATCTAATAATGTTAAATCCACAAAAATCCATAGAATGTTATGGTTTCAACTGCATATGTCTGAGAAAAAAACACAGCAGAGATTGATTTTATTACAGTTATTTTCAAGGCTTTCAATGTACTCTCATTAAAGATGTTTTTGTTCAAAACAAACCAAAATTAAAAATTATTTGTTTATAACTTCCACACAGGAGAGACTTGGTGTTGTTTCAAAACAAAGGGGAAAATATATCGGTATCCGCATCAGCTATTGACCAAAATGATTTGAAAAACATCGGCATATCGGATATCGGCAAAATCTTATATTGTGCATCCCTAGTCTCCTTTAATGAAAAAAAATTGGGGATTTGGGCAGTTGTGCTCCGAAATGACAAAAAAGTAACATACTAGTATCGTAGAAGTAGACAATTTATTTATATACTAATTCATGAGAAAATAGAAAAGGTATTTGGAGAAGTCGTTAAATGAAATAGTTGATTAAATGAAGTTATTAACAAACTGGACAGCAAGGCAGCCAGAAAGTCATACTGTATGGGTTTGGAATGACATTAGGGTGAGTAAATAATGACAGAATTTTCATTTTTGGATGAACTATCCCTTTAAGGGTAAAGGAGAGAGAAATGAACAGTAAATAAGGATATGTTGTGCTCTTAAAAGCCATAAAACAATCCTGAACAGATTTTTTTTTGGTTAATGACCCAGAAACTATTTTATGCATATGCAAATTTACTATTAGAGAGAGAGAGAGACACACACACACACACATTCATAAAAGTGATGCTCCACTTAGTTTTGTCCAAGTACAATGCTGAAGGTTAATCACTGCACTCAGAACTGTTTGACTGGATGCCCCATGGCAACAGCAGGGTATCCCACAGCAACCGAAGACAGATGCTGTATTCCGAAAAGCAAAATGGTGCCATCACTTGGATACATAATAATTACCAAATGAAAGACTGAGCAACAAGATGGTGGTTATGACTGTGACTGACAAAACTGAAAAGAGTGAAAGTTTGTATGTGTGTGTGATCATGCATAAAACACACACACACACACTGTTATTCCAGAAAAAAAAGTATAGGCTAGCTAAATCAATGTGTGTGACTGCAGAGTGTGTGACTGTTCTTTAGCTTCCATACTGTGGCATTTGCAGTATTTGCATGTATCTGACCTTTTTAAAGAAAAGGAAAGGAAAGGGAGGCTGGTGTTGATCTGAAGCAAAGAAGGGGGAATCAAGATAAAGAATAGATTGTGTTTGTATAGTGGAGACTCTTGCTTACCCATCTTGTTTTAGGACCAAAAACCCATCATTCTCTATTTATCTCTCTCTGTCCTATCTTTTCCCCAGGGTCCTCTGCCAGTTCTACCTACATTTGATGCACCTATTAATAAACATGTTGTAAGAACAGTAATATTGTGAAATATTACTACATATTGAAATACATTTTCTTTTTAAAATACTTTAAAATAAAATGTATTTTTATGGTGGCAAAGCTGAATTTCCAGCAGCCATTGCTCCAGTGTTCAGTGTTACATGATCCTTCAGAAATCATTCTAATATGCTGATTTATTATCAATGTTGGAAACAGTTGTGCTGCTTAATATTTTTGAAATGTGATACTTTTTTCAAATTTCTTTGGTAGGAAAAAGGTTAGAAAGAACAGCATAATTTAAAAGTACTAATCTTTTGTAACAATATAGATACTGTTCTAAAGCGCGGGGTCAGTGTGATTTTTTTTCTTTTTCCTTGAAAGACGTTAAGACGTTTTGAATAAATTCTGTTGTTATACAGTACAAATGTTGTAACAGTACAAGAAGTCTCTTCACCAAGGCTTCATGTATTTGAAAAAAAAGACAGTAAAACAGTATTTTTTAAAAATATTATTACAATTTAAAATCACTTTTCTATTTTAATATATATTAATATACTGTGCCATTGCTTAGGAAGTCATTTTCACATTAAAGGGGGAAAAGGTCATATATGATTTATATATATATATGTCAGGGTTCTGTCGTGTGTGTCATGTGTTCCTGCCTCTTGTGTCCTTATTTGGTTTGTTTCCTGTCCTTGTTTCATGTGATTATTAGTTAAGTCTGTCCAGCTGTGTCTGTCTCATTAGCGTGTGTATATTAGTTCATGCCCGTTCTGTTTCGTGTTGTCTGGTCTACTCGTTACTCCCCGGTGTTCCTGTCTGTCAGCCTTGCCTTGTCTTGTCTTGCCCTGATGTCCTTTAAATGTCCCTGACTTGTCATTTGAGTTTACTTCTCGTCTCCGTGTTCCTGTATCCTCCCTCGTGTGTGCACTGTGACAGAAGACCAGACCACAACAGTAAGCGGCGCCCCTTCACCTCTTTTTGTTTTCCGCTTTGAAAGTGCACCGTGACTATATATATATATATATATATATATATATATATATATAACATTTTCATTACTTGAAATGTAATAAACATCATCTTAAGTAAATAAATTCATACTTATTTCAGCTAGTTGCCAAGGTACAGTAGTATTTCTCATTTTCGTTTAGTTTATGAAGTACTAAAATAACTAAAGCTTAACAAAAACTAAATAGACATATTTTAAATGGCTAAAGTTTGAACTAAAATAAAACCAGAAAATATTAAATATGAAAATATAAATATATATATATAATAGTATAAAAATTATATGAAAATAACAGTGGTGTGGCAAATTATGCCTGGTCTGTTATGTGTTGAATATGCTTTATACTGACTTAGACAGAAAACACAGCAGTGCCCAAGTCACTCTTGGATCTAATCAAGGTTAATAGAGGTTCATAGAAACAATACCAACAGGCCAGAAAAAAGGCATGAGTCACTTTTCTCTCCCAAGTGAGGTTCTGAGAGAGCTGAGGGGCCCACAGATCGCCTCTGGCTCTGCTGTTGGAATCCTTCCCAGACAATTGCTGCTGATGTTGTTTGTTTGTCGTCTTTTGTGTCTTCAGGTGCAAAAATTCTGCTGAAGTGCTATTTTATAATAGAGACAGATAGATCTTTTTACCAGGTCTGCCTTTAGTTTACAGTCCCACCCTGTAATACTACCACCTTCTGTTTATGTGTATTTTCGATTTGTGGGGGATTTTGGTATTCTATAATAGTATTCTTAATTTTTAATAATTTAAGAATAAACAATATTAATATATGGCAACATCTCCAAGATGCTTCAAGAAACCTACCTGCAAAGCTACAGTAGCCTACTGTTAAAAGTTTTAAGCACTTGTGTAAAAATGCTGTAAAATGAGGATGCTGTAAATAGATTTCTTTAACAATTAACTTCTGTTAACTAAAATAAATCAGCATTTGGTGTGACCATCCTTTGAGTTTAAAGCAGCTTTTGCCCTAGGTGAACTTGCACATAGTTTTTCAGGTAGCTTTGCAGGTAGGTTTCTTGAAGCATCTTGGTGACGTTGCCAGAGTTCTTCTGGATTTAGTCTGTCTCAGTTTGTTCTGTTTCTTCATGTCATTCCAGACAGACTCTCATTCCAGATCAGATCTCTGTGTGGAGCTCTGGCTGTTGTCAGTCACCTTGTGAAAACAAAAATCTCACTGGATTATTACAATTAATGGCAAAATGAATGTTTGTAAATGTAAACTGATATTTCCTACTGACACACTACAGCAAAAGACAGAGATAACTGACTTAAAACCATTTTTTAGCTGGTGTTAAATACTAGTGTTCTAATCATTTTGGCCACCACTGTGTATATATTATCTGTCTAATAACTCAGATGCAATACGGTAACTGGAGAACCCAACATGCTGTGAGGGCTAAATATAGAATGATGATCATGTGATATCAGTACAGCATAAGTGTGTGTGTGTGTGTGTGTGTGTGTGTGTGTGTGTGACAATACATACAACATTTAGATACATTTACATCTATATTTTTCTGTTTTAGGTTCACATACAGCCTAAAAGTGGGATCTGGAAAGAAAACAAACACCCTCATATGCAAAGAGCATATCTCGGCTTTCTGTGACCTACAGACAAAGAGACGTCCTGCAGCACCTGAACTGAGAAGCATCTCTGTTCACTCCACCCTATATTAATGATGTCAGAACAGGCGCAATGCAGTGATGACCCACAGTGATAGAAGGTCAATCATTGGAAAGTAGATGCAAATCTCAGCACAACTGGAAGAGTATAGAACCTTCTAGAAACAGACCAGTGGACTCAAAAGCTTCTAATTGTCCAACTTAGTTTTCAATGCCTAAGGTAGGATATTTCTGCTAGTATTTCTGCTTTAATTATGACAAGATTTTTATAAACATAAATTGGGAACAAGCAGAAATAGTAAATGAGGGGGAAAAAGAAATATGATTTCTTGACTTTATGTATTTTAAGCATTTTATTAAAGTTTTAATTTATTAATAATAGTATTAATATCAGTTGAATAAATAATCATATATTCAACTGAATAATTTTAAGTCATCCTGTGGCCCCCTTTTAAGTTTTCATTGATCTAGAATGTGAATATGAGTAAAGAGAACGCCTTAGTCCTTTTTTATAACTGCATATGAAAGAATATTGATATCCTTTTAAATAACCATAGATGATTGGTGGCAACTGGTCCTTAGGGAAAATATTAAGTATTGTCTGTGTTTCTAGAAAGAATGCTTCTGAACTAAACTAAACCAGCACTGACATCAAAAGATGGATGGTTTGTGCTCAGTTGAGCGATGCTTTCCTAATAACTACACGTGATTGGCTCTGTGGGCTGAACGCGTGTGATTGACAGGTGATCCAGCCACTGACGAGATGCCATCAAAGGTGTCATGCCTGTATTTGCTGACTGTGGTCTGCTGGGCCAGTGCGCTGTGGTATTTCAGTGGCTCTCGGCCCTCAACCACCTACGTGGGTCAGATGAACTTCATCCCCCGCAAACCGCTGCCGAGGCTCTCGAAGAACGACACGTTCAGCAATATCCGAACGCGTGCTCTAAACCCGCACAATTTCAAGTTCCTCATCAACGAGCCCAACAAATGTGAAAGCACAATGCCCTTTCTTGTTCTCCTCATAAGCACCAACCACAAGGAGTTTGACGCCCGCCAGGCGATCCGGGAGACGTGGGGAGATGAAAACACGTTCGGCGACGTTCACATTTTGACGCTCTTCCTTCTTGGGTACAGCACTGAACCTGTCCTTAACCAGATGGTGGAACAAGAGAGCCAGATCTTCCATGACATCCTAGTCGAGGACTTTGTGGATTCCTACCACAATTTGACCCTGAAGACTCTCATGGGCATGCGATGGGTGTCCTCGTTCTGCCCCAACGCGCAGTACGTCATGAAAACAGACAGTGATATATTTGTTAACATGGACAATTTAGTGTTTAACCTTCTGAGACCCAACTCCAAACCAAGGCGACGCTTTTTCACAGGTCATGTGATAAACGGAGGACCCATACGTGACGTCCACAGCAAGTGGTTCATGCCCAGAGAGCTGTACCCTGATAGCAGGTACCCGCCCTTTTGCTCTGGTACTGGATACGTCTTCTCTGGAGACATTGCAGAGCTGGTTTATAAGACCTCCCTTCATACAAGACTCCTACATCTGGAGGATGTGTATGTGGGACTGTGCCTGCGGAAACTGGGCATTCAGCCTTTCCAGAACAGTGGATTCAATCACTGGAAAATGACCTACAGTCTCTGCCGCTACCGAAAAGTCTTGACTGTACATCAGATCTCACCAGAGGAGATACTGAGAATATGGAACGATATGTCCAACAAGAAACATCTCAAATGCTAGTGTTTTTGCTGATATGTGATAATGAAAATATGGTTATGTGTTGGGGTCCCACTTTATATTAGGTGGCCTTAACTACTATGTACTTACATTTAAATTAATCATTTGGTACAATGCACTTATTGTGTACCTACATGTTTTTACATTGTACTTATATTTTTAAAAAATTCCTATATGTAATTACATCTGTAATTAATTTATGTAGTTACATTTATAATTACACTGTTGACCCATCCCTTACACCTCCCTAACCTTACCCATATCCCACCTCAATAGCAGCAAAAGTGTTTTACAATACAATATGACCACAATAAGTACATTGCACTTATTTTTTGATGTAAGTACATAGTAGTTAAGGCCACCTAATATATAAAGTGTGACCTGTGTTGGTATTAACAGGACTGGTTGTGACCCTCCTGGTCTGATACAGTAGTACAGTCCATATACTTACAAAGGCCACAGTCATGGAACTGATGTCAGTCTGTAGAGCAATATGTGCAGGGTCAAACTGGATTCACAAGGTATTTGCGATGGTTATTGGTTTTAAACTGGTGTTTTTGGCCTTACATACTTACAAATATTATTCATATACCAGGCCGCTGTGAAATGCTTTATATTAATAATACCAACTTTCAAATGAACACAGTATTGTGAGAAGTAGCAGTGCAGTATTTACTATCCCAAATGTCTGCCATAAACTGCATTTATTCTGTATATCACTTAAAATGAATGATAACTAGAATAACTCATAAGAATGCATATTTATGTGTAGTTCAAGCCTTTGCAAAGCAGTAGAGCTCAGTTTTGTAACTAGGGGTAGGAAAATTATTTTGCTTTTTTTAGGTTACAATTAAATAATGGATGCAAAAATAGATGGCGTACACACTTTAATTTTGCATGCAATAGTCACTTTTTTGTAAAGGGGTTGTATCATTTTTTGTATTTATTTAAATTGTATATTTTATTATATAATGTTTTTTAATCAATTCTGTAAATATTTACTTCATTGACTTTTTTTTCCGTAGCGGTTTTGCACCAAAATTTAATTTGTGACTATTTTCCAATCTTTCTTTTATCCTTAATTATATAGTTTTGAAAGTTACAGTTCATTTTCATAGTAAGATTAACATATTATTTAAAAAATAATGAATATTTAATTGCTCACTATGACCTCTTTAACATAAGGAGCTATGCAAAATACTCCAAGCAATCTGGCTAAATTTAAATCGCCCAAGCATACTGTAACCCCATAATATCACTGCAACAAAAATATAAACTTTTCACTTTTACAAATAGTAGGTACTTTGTATTTTTGATGACCATCTTGAGTGATTGTGTGCTGCATTACTGTATATTTAGCCATTTGATTGTACTGCTGATGGATGAATGAAACAGGATGGGATTACATCGGTCCTATATTGTAATGATGTAACACAAATTACATATAGCACGTGACAAGGCCATGCTGGGACCATGCACTTTATTTTGTATCTGAAAACTCATGGACAGGCTCGTTTTACAATGCTAACTGTATATTTAATAAACATATCCACTTTTTCTAAAATAAAAGTGTCACTGTAAAGGTGCCTGTACATTTATTTTGACACATCTTTTATCCTTAAATGTAATCTGGAATCAAACTGTCAGATAATTGTATGAATCCACTATGAATCTACTGTTGGATCAAAGTCAAATCAATTACTTTCTACAAACCTTACTTATCAAACTGTTTAACCAGTGGCATTCCATACAATCCAGCCATATCCTTTCCATCTGTAAACTGTTTAACATTACTGCCACCTGTTGGCCAAGAAATGCCAAATCAACCTTGTACTGGACAAAGAGATCCATCCATCCATTCATTCTCCAAACCACAAGAGACCAATGTCAAATAACCTGATTCAGTAATACTATTCTATTATCTATCAATAATTAAAGGCTTACTACATTCATTATTGGGCACTGATTCTTCTAGATTCTACCATTAGGAAAAAGTAAGGTTCTTTTAAAGAGACAAGCAATAAGTACATTGTCATGATACTTTTAGTACCAAATTAAACTGGTTTTACATGCATGATTATCATGTACATTGCCATCCTCCAATGCAATAAACAAAAAATGTTGATGTTGCTAAACACTTCTTAAAATACAGCAGACAACTTATAAAGGGTAAAATTTGTGTTAGCAAAAATCAGTGAATCAACATGAACCTCCTTCTTGAATCTGTGTCAGGAAATCTTTCACCATCATGCAAACTTCTTGATAAAATCTATCACTGTAAAATTATATAAAAATTGAACACTTATAAAACTGTCGTCGTTCCATGATAAAATATTTCCAGTCAACTGTCATCAAGTCTGCTCATGGCTAGTTGCTTACACAATGTTCCTTCCTGAGGTACTGTATGGTTGTTTTGTGGAGGGGTGGGAGGAGTTTGATTTCAGGGAGGAGGAGCCTGAGCCTGAGCGGCTCCGCCTGTGTCTGTCCAAGCTCCGGCGGAATGAGAGAGGGCTACAGCGACGGTTTTCCAGACCTACATGGGTGCTGACCTGAGACGGACTCAAACTGAGCCTATGATTCTGAGCTCTGGACTCATACTCTTCTGCAGACGTCTTCTTGTAGCTAAGAGAGAGATGGAAAGATATTTACAGTGTCTAAGCATCATGGGAAGGTGAATAAGAAAAATGAAGAGCTCTGTTTCAAAACATGGGCAGCTATCCTCCAAGACAGTATCCTTGTGTCATGATTTACAGTATTTGAATTAGTGTTCATCATGTGAAGTGCACAGCTGTTTCCACTCCACTTATTTTTTCAATGCAGAAGTAACCTATTTCCTGTGAGTGTGCGAAAATTCTGATTCATTAATCACTTTTACCTAGAGGAATTAAGTGAAGTAAATGGTAAAACTGTTTCCACTACAACCCAGTGCATTCATGACTACAATACTAAATTGAAATATGATAATGAATACCAGTTTGCAAAATCAACCAGCATAACAAACTGAACTTGTGCAGCTAAAACAACTTAAGTGGCTGATGTTTAGCACACTTAGGTTGAAAATGGCCACACTCACTTTTACATTAAAATTAGGTGGAATAAAGTCTGGTGTTAGCTTGTTGCTAAGCTACCAACTCATGTAATCCATCTTGAGTGTTTGTGTGCTGCATTACTGTACATTTAGCCACTGGAATGTGTGCTGCAGATGGATAAGGATGAAAATTGTCTTTTATTATAATCATTTAACATTCAAGTTCAAAATATCTGTGCTCAATTTTGTGTTAAAAACAAGGTGGAAAATAGGCTGGTGTTAGCATGCTGTCATGCTAACAACTGATGCAAAAAAACATATTAAAGTCATATTACATCAGATGTTACCACATTATGCACATTGTAGGTTACCTAACAAACATATTATTCAGCGCAGCTTATATGGTAGTATCATTTCCTGCCTGCTGTTTAAAACAGCCATTGTGTCAGGACTCCTATGATGCATAAATGGTCAATACAAAGGGGGCAGCCATGGCCTAATGGATAGAGAGTCGGACTTGTAACCCAAAGGTTGTGGGTTTGAGGCTCGGGTCCGGCAGGGATTGTAGGTGGGGGGAGTGAATAACCAGCACTCTCTCCACCCTCAATACCACGACTGAGGTGAGACCCTTGAGCAAGGCACCAAACCCCCCAACTGCTCCCCGGGTGCCACAGCAATGGACACCCACTGCTCTGGGTGTATGTTCACTACTGTGTGCATGCACTTGGATGGGTTAAATGCAGAGAACAAATTCCAAGTATGGGTCCCGATACTTGGCCACACACCACTTCCCTTCCCTTCCCTTTCCTTTCCTTACTCTTGGCTTTGGAACAGGGCTATAAAGTGCTCAGTGATGTGTGCAGGTAGAACATGAAGACTTCATCACAGTGTAGTGTATGTGCACTCACAGTCGCAGCAGTAGAGAGGAGAGCACAACTGAGACAGATGAAGCTGCCATCGCAGCAGAGCCCATCCACGGCTGCAGAACCAGCCCAACCGGCATGAACACACCTGACAAATCAGACTCAAACCAGTAAACCACATCCACATATTACAGAATGCTCACAGTACTCGCTTATGCCAGAAAACACTGGTAACAATTATGGTTGGTTCTGTTTACCTGCTGCAATAGGGATGCCAAGCAAGTTGTAAATGAGAGCAAACACAAAGTTTATCCGGATTCTCTGCACTGTCTTTTTAGACAACTCAATACTGGCCACCACATCCAGCAAATCATTCTACATCAACAAAAACACATAATGAAGGGCTGGACTTTTTATTTTGTTTTTATTTTATAGAATCTCACCTTTTTTCCTAATAAATAAACTGACTCACCCGTATAAGGACAATATCTGCTGCTTCAATGGCTACATCTGTACCCGTTCCTATGGCAATGCCCAGATCAGCATGGGCAAGAGCAGGTGAATCATTGACTCCATCACCCACCATTGCAACTTTCAGACCTCGTTCCTGCAATTCCTGGACTTTTGCCACTTTATGGGAGGGCAAGACTTCCGCAAACACCTTTCTTATGCCCACCTGTATAACGAAACAGTGTACAAAAGCACAAATGCAAACTGGATGTCAAAACTGTGGCTTTTCCATTAGTAACTTTTTGGTTAAATTTTGCTGGCAAAAAAAGAGCCATTGTCAACAGTGTAGCGATTTATGAAGCATAGTTTACCAAAAAAGTCACTTTCAAACCAAGTAGATTTTAATTGGTCAACACAGCAAATTAACATGACCAACTTTTGTGAAATCTCCCTAGGAAAATCTTTGGCCTTCATGTGAAATTCCTGAAATATTGAAATAACAGGATTTCGTCTTTGCCAAACAACAGTAAATGTATGTTCATATTAGTAAAATTTTGCATGCAAAAAATGATTCACTGCTCATAGAAAAGTCACTTTCAAACTAAGCAGCTTTCTGTTGGTCAGTGTGATGAATTTACAGGACCAACTTGAACATGAGCGAAATCTTTTTTGGGAACTTTTTCACCTTCATGTGAAACTTCCCAATGCACAGATTTGTACTACAACTGGATTTCGCCCATGAACAAAACCTTTAATATGACTGCACCTTTATTAACATATTTCAATATTTACATTATTTTGAGTTGTTATATGATACGATTTTATATGGTACTAGGCAAAATGCAAATGTGCATGTACTGTGTGTACATGCACCTGTGTGGCGATGGCCCGGGCTGTGCGTCTGTTGTCTCCAGTGATCATGAAGACCTCTATTCCCATACTGCTCAGGGTGTGAACAGCTAGAGCTGACTCTGCCTTCACTGTGTCTGCCACAGCTAACATGGCGCACAGCACACCTGAGAAACAGAGACAGAAAGACAGAGAACTGGGGGTATAAATGCTGATCTTGACGTTTTGAAATAAAAAGCTTGACATAATTAATAGTTTGACAAATAATAAAACTAAAATATGACATTATACTAACATTATATTGTATGTGGGCTTCAGGGAGAAAAAAGTATGATACTACCTTTTTAAATATTTAAAACTTTTTATTTGCCTTTTAGACAAAACATAACATACCATCGATGGCCACAAGTATGGCCGTCTGTCCTTTAGTCTCATGGCTGCTCATGGCATCATCCACATCAGCTGTGACCTCCAAACCGTTCCTCATCATCCACTGTCTGTTCCCAATCAAAACAGAGTATGAAGGGCTCTCTGGAAAAACACAAATACATAAATCTGTACTGTTTCTCTGTCTTCATACATTAAGAGTTTAATTCATTCAAGGAGATCTGAGCCACAATAACTTGGAAATAAATAAGTAAAGGGGACATATCATGAAAAACACCCATTTCCTTGCTCTTTTGGAATAAGAAATAAATAAATAAACAAAATGTTTAAAAACTGGTATTGGTATATAGACCTTCTCTAACATTCACAACATAAAGCTTTTATGCTTTAAAACTACATAAGCTAATGTAATTTATTCCTGTGACGGCAAAGCTGAATTTTCATGACCCTTCAGAGATCATTCTAATATGCTAATCTGGTATTCAGTTATTAATGATGGTTATTATCAATAGTGAAAACAGTTTTGACAATCAGTTTTTGTTTCTTAAGCACCTAATCAGCATATTACAATGATTTCTGTATGTTCGTGTAACACTGAAAACTGGAGTAATAGCTGCTGAAAATTCATCTTTGCAATCACAGGAATAAATTACAATTTAAAATATATTAAAATAGAAATCAGTTCTTGTAAACTAATAATATTCCACAATATTACTGTTTTTACTGTATTTTTAATCAAATAAATACAGTCTTGGTAGTGTACAAAGCACTATTAAGTTATTGAATTATTAACTTAAAATAAAATAGTACTATATGTGGAAATAAATAGAATAAAATGCTTCAAAAGATTAGAAAAGGCCCTTTTAAAGGAAAAAAGCTCTAATAATACACAGAGTAATACACAAAACTCACACTAGGAGGCAACAAAAGCACACGTTTACCTTACCTGACCCTGAACGTGTGTCTGTGTCTGCCACCAGGCTGCTCTCATCTGTGGTGGCTCCTTGGAGGGTGACAAGAAGTGGTGTTTGCTTTGCATGGGATGTGTTTGTTTCTTGTGTCTTTAGGCTGTTCTGCAGCAGATCCTCAATGCTGGAGACTTTACAGCTGATTCCACAGCCAGGAACAGCCTGGAAGTCATGGCAGTAGCCCAGAGTTTCTGTTCCCAACTCCTACAGAGAGACAGATTTAGAAGCAGACAAACCCATTTAGAAACCTCCTTCAACACCTAGAGCAGTTTTATTTATTTAAACAGATGGTTTGATCAGTATTGAACTGGAAACAGGCTTTCCTGAATTTCGGAAAGTTTCGTATGTATGGCACATAACCCCCAGAGGCTGCATCATATGAAACTGTACTGAAGTTTCAAAGTTTGTTGTGTCTGCTGGTTTTCCAAACCTCTTTGCAATGCTTGGCCACAGCCATGCCCAGCGGGTGTTCACTGCTGGCCTCAGCGGTGCCTACCACAGCCAGAACCTTCCGAAGAGGAAGCCTTGCTCGTTCCCACAGGACCAGTACTCTGGTCACCTGCGGCACACCATTAGTGATGGTGCCTGTCTTATCAAACATAACAGCTCCAACCTGCAGGAACAGCAGGGAAGAGAGCCAAATTACAACAGACTATCCAGTAAATCCTGAAAGAATCTGAATATTTTTGTCTCAGCTATATTCATTACAGCATCCTATTACTCTGTATATGAACACAGATACATTGGACGTAAAACAGGATATAGAATTTTATAAAATAATAGATATATATTAATTATTAAAAACTATATTATAAATATTATATGTAGTATTGATACTATGCTTGATTTTTATACACCAGGGTTATTTGTTAGTTAACTAAAACTGAAACTGAACCTAAAATTAAAACTATAAAAAACATTTTCATTACTTAAAATAAAATAAACGTTCACTGAAATAAAATATGATGCACTAAAATAACTAAAACTGAAATGAAAATTAATAGAAGATATATGAAACTAATAAAAATGACAGAAACATGCAACATAATTACTAAAACTCTAACTAAAATTTAAATGAAAACAAAATATAAAAACTGATTCAAAATATTAATAAAACTAATAAAAAAAATATCTCAATGATGCTCAACTCAGTGATGCTAACACTAGACACTACCATTTAAACTTTTGTGGTCAGTAGGATTTTTAATGTTAATGTTTATGAAAAATAAAAATTAGTAAATAAAGTTTTTGAAAGAAGAAAATAAGTTGTCGCTTATGGTCACAAATGATGCATTTATATAATCAAAAGACTAAAACACAGTAATATTTTAAATATGACATTGAAATAACTCTTTTCTGTTTTAATATATTTTAAAATGTAATTTATTTCTGTGACCGCAAAGCTGAATTTTCCACAGCCATTTCTCTAGCCTTCAATGTCAAAAAAGGTACTTAATTCTTTATGGAAGCCATGATACAAGAGGATTTTTTGATGAATAGAAGGTTCGAAAGCACTTTATTTGTTTATTTAGCTAGTTAGTTAGATAGTAACAATGTAAAAATGTTTACTACGATCACTTTAATGCATACCTGTTGAATACAGGCATCAATTTCTTTAAAAAAAAACCTTACCGGCCCCAAACTTTTGAACAGTAGTGTATATACACTAGATACATTGTACATAAATATCCAGCAACATTTCTACAGATACCACTACAGCTGGGATGTCAGCCTAATAAATACAGACTTAAAAGAAGGACTGATGGTTAAGCATTGCCTTGTGGGCCATCTCCAGAGGTTCTCCTCCCTTTATGAGAATGCCATTCTGAGCGCCCACCCCTGTGCCCACCATAACAGCAGTGGGGGTCGCCAGACCCAGAGAGCAGGGGCACGCTATGGCCAGAACCGTGATGGAGGCCTGGAACGCAAAGCGAACGATCACCTCTGTTTGGGGGATGTTTTGGTCGTAACCCTGTGAAGATCACAAACTTAGTTTAAAGACGTTTCCTGTTTTTTTACACAGATCTGTCTGTAATAAAGGCTGCATTTACACATAGTTCATGAATTACGGTAACTCACAGGGAAATACTTTGCCACAACTTCAAAGTCCAGAAAGCCAATGATGAGCCATGCGACCACTGTCAGCACGGAGATCACCACTATGAACGGAACGAAATAGCCACTCAGTTTGTCAGCTAACTGTTGAATTGGTGCCTGCAAAGAGAAGAAAACAGATACAGCACAATTCTAACACTGCATAATAATAGCTTTTAATCAAAAACTAGAGGAGAAACATGAATATGTTGTGTCAAATTTAACATGTGACTGAAAATTTCTGAAACAAATAATTTTACAAAAGCCTTTTATTTATGTATTTTGGAATTTAGTGCATTAACTACAAAAGCTTGTTTAGATGAATTATGAATAAATATTTTAATAGATTATCAACCGTAGTAAAAATTAAACTGAAAAGTAAAAGTAAATGTAAAAGTAAACTTGCTTTTGTATGCATGTGCATGTATAATAAAAATAAAATTGCTGAGAAAATGAGAGTTCAAATAGCTAATAGAAACAGCACAATAATCCTCAAGTAATCTACATGACTCCATTAATTAATGTTTATGTAAATGTTTTAAATAATGTTTGTATGGACTGTATTGTTTAGAGTTAAAATGTCTTGATGTTGGATTTATTTTTTACAAACTGAAGCTTTTCTGCTTCATAAGATGGATGGGTGGATTACTTGTGGTTTCTATCAGCTGTTTGGACTCTCATTCTGACGGCACCCATTCACTGAAGAGGATCCACTGGCAAACAAGTGATGTAATGCAAAATTTCTCCAAATCTGTTGCGAAAAATAAACAAACTCACCTATATCTTGGATGTTCATAAATATTCATTTTTCTAAGTGAACTGTTTCTTTAAAGGTGTTCACACTTAGGTTCACTCTTTGCAAAACTCTAAAAGTTACAATACAAATATTTATCTACTAAACTCATCACTTTCAAACATTCAAACCCTCAAAATTTTAACATATAAAATCTTTGTCCATGATAAAGTAGAGAGCTCTTCAATCTAAAACACTCAACTGACTATATACTTTAATTAAATCTCAACCTTTGATATGATAAGAACCCCATTCGATTTAATTGTTAGCTTTCTATCAACTCATGAACCCTCTGCAGTTCCCTCACAACCCCTGCTCTAATAGGTATGTTTGTGCATATATGTTTGTGCACATGAGTTACCTTTGATGTCTGGGCCTCTTCCACCAGTTTGACTATCTGACTGAGCGTGGTCTCTGCCCCTACATGTGTGGCTTCCACTAGCAGACCTCCATGAGCGTTGATAGAGCCTGCAATCACACAACTGCCTGGTTTCTTAATGACCGGCATCGGCTCCCCTGGAATGACAAATAGACTTTCAGTTAGGATTTCAGATTCGTATCCATCAGGCAGCTTTGGACCTTTGGGCCAATATAATGCCAGTGTAACTAATGAACATGATAGATCACTAGGAAAAAGCAGAACAAGGTAAAGAGGAGGTGAAGCCAGAAACCAAAAATCATACTTTGAAATAAAGCAGGCACTCTATATGAAAAATGCACTTTTCAACAAAGATGATTTTTGTAATTTTTACACCTTTCCTATCCAAGCTTAACATGCACACTGTGCCTTTAAATGAAAACCAACATGACGTTTTGCAGCTTCTCCTTTTCAAAGTAAATCACAGGGAAACTCCAAAGTATGTACTATGACACTGTTTACAAATGTAGACAGATTTAACATCCTAAACCACACAAACCCCCACTGACTGAGTCAAAGTCTTACCAGTGATAAGGGACTCATCTGCCATAGACGTGCCTTCAATGACCTTCCCGTCAACAGGGAACTTTCCCCCTGGTGCCACCTTTACAACGTCGCCTCTCTGTACCAGCTCCACAGAAACCTGCTCTTCTCTGACACATGACAGCAAATTGACAGTTAAGTCTTATAAGCCTTGAGCAACACAGCACACATCAATCAACACCATTCAGAATTCTGCGGTTCTACTAGATCTAATGAAATTCATTTATGCCAAGGGTGCTCAATCCTGCTCCTCTGAGAGCCGAACTCTACAGCAGAGGTCAACAACTGAAGTACCATCTATTCATACTGATAGCTATTCAATTGAACCACTATCTTACTCGCACTCACAGCAGAGCTGTTGCGCTAATGCAGTTTATTCTGTATTTTTGTTGCTCTTTGCGCTCTTAACAATTATTTGTACATGAGGAAGTAAATTTAATAAATATATATGTGACCCTGGACCACAAAACCAGTCTTTAATCGCTGGTGTTTATTTGTAGCAATAGCCAAAAATACATTGTATGGGTCAAAATAATCCTTTTTTTATGCCAAAAATCATTAGGATATTAAGTAAATATCATGGAGTACGATTCCAGATTTTCAAATAGTTGTATCTTGGCCAAATCTTGCCTGATCCTAACAAACCATACATCAATGGAAAGCTTATTTATTCAGCTTTCAGATGATGTATAAATCCCAATTTCGAAAAACTGACACTTAAGACTGGTTTTGTGGTCCAGGGTCACATATTCTATTCTATTGCATATTCTGAAGTCAGTTTTAGTTGTGGATGTTTTAAAGCAGCTTTACAAAATATACTGCAGTAAAAATGTCTCAAATTGCCTGTAAATTCTGTAATTTATTACAATTAATAATTAATAATATCAATAAAATATTTGCATTCAGTAAGATTTTTTTGAATGATTATCATCACATTAATCAAAAGTGACAGTAAAGAACATTGGTAATAATTCATTAAAATTAAAGTTTCTTGAGCGCAAAATCAGCACATTAGTCTGAGTTATTGATATTGGTTGCAACATTTCACAATATTACTGTTTTCACTGTATTTTTATCAAATAAATGCAGTCTTGGTGAAAGGACACTTCTTCCAAAAATATTAAAACTTGTGTAAAAACAGTGTAAATAATAATTTTTGCTTGTGTTCATTTTATTTATAAAAAATGTCAATGTTTGTATTACAAATAAAAGACATTTTGAATCTCTTTTAAAATGCAATGCTTAAATCTTGTTTTGATAATAATTAAAAGTGGAATTTTTTTTTCTTTTTTTTTTTAATATTGCACATACAGTGTCCCTAATACCTGGCAGATGTCATTGAAATAAGTGTCCTGGGAAATCATAGCTGTCTCTGTGACAGCCCTCTATAAACAGAAAAAAAGGAGTCAGAGAAGCAGTGCTTATTTTTGTCAGAAATGCTCTCTGCCTGTCAATCATTTTGTGCATTCGGGTTTGCTGCCATGTACTTGGAGGATGTGGTTTTGGAGAGAGAAACTTATCACAGGAGTTAAGGTGTTCATTTTGATAAGACTACATTTGATACATATATATGAGAAGGCTGATATCAAAATTTCATGAAATTAAAAAATGGAACATCATGTCAAAAAGCATCCAATTATTAGTTCACTAATGAGCTTATTGAGCACCCCTGAAAAATGGCTAGTTTCTAACTAAAAGCTCATATAATGACTTCTGTATAGAGTGAAGTGAACCTGATGATGGTGTTGTCTCTGCCCAGGGACACTATAGTGGCATCTGTGGCCTGAAGTGACATCAGTTTAGCCAGAGCCTCAGATGTTTTACTCTGCAAGGACAAAATAAAAGCAAAAAATCATGTTTTTATCATCCAGGCAAGACTTGTGCTCAAATGGCAAGCCCACAGACACAGTCCGGGCTTATGACCACCTGTTTTTTGTTCACTGAGACTGCTGCATCTTTAATTGAATTCATTGTTTGTTGCCAGTTTGTTGTACAGCAATGGTATAATCTATTTTCAAATAAACACTCACCTTAATGGCATACAGAATATACTTTATATATTTTAGCTACTAATATGCACCTTATTTGAACTTTTTTTTACTACAAAGTTTTTATACATACTGAAACTATAAAAAAAACTTGTGTATTATCAAAACACAAGTTGCTGGATATGTTGTGGCTGTTCTTGTTACTGATTAAACCAAAGACAGTTCAGATCAGCTTGAGGAAACTCCTCAGACCTGCAAAGAGCAATTCATTATTTCAGTATTTTTATAACATAATGATAGCCGTCACATGAAGCATGTCAGTGAATGCATGACAGAGAGATTACAGCACCAGACATACAGTATTAAACACATGGTCATAAACCACTGCTTCTGCTGTATTAAATAATCGTTTTCCGGTATAATGAGTTTATTGGCAGCAAAAATTGCATTTAAGAGCTCAAGGTGCACACTAGTGCTGTGATATATTGCCTTTTCAGCTTGCTATTAAATTAGACTGTATGGGAAATATCAAGATAAGTGGATATTAAAATATGGAAATGTTTCATTCTTATGGTAACATCTAAATTGTCTTTTTTCAAGTAAAGCTGCACCTGTTAAAATTCCAAAATGCATATTTACTGTATCATTAACATATTAGGCTGATACACCATGATGTTTCCTACTTTTATGTAAACTAATGTTAAAAAATTCAACTTGATAACATGTTTCAGGATGTGCTTCCTCTCAGTTATTATAATGCATTAACTATTGACAAAAACATTATATTGTCACTGTCTTGATAAGCTAATAATGGAGAGAGACTGATCATTTGACTGCCCTCTGAGCCATAAGTACGGTATATCCGAGTGTTTTTTGATGTTCTTTTACCTTAGCAACGTGCTCCAGCCAGCGTCCTAGAGCGATGAACACAAAAAGCATCGGAGGAGTGTCAAAAAACGTCAGGGGACTCTGTTTGGCTCCTTCAATCATGGCTACGATCAGCACTATGAATGAATACACGTATGCAATGGTGGTCGCCAAGACTATGAGCACATCCATGTTGGCTACACCATGTCTTAGCGAACGGTATGCTTGTATGTAGAAGTAACGGCCTCCTAGAAACTGAGTGAGAATAAAGGAGAACCAGAAAAAGAGAGAAATACTATATTATCGGTTATTCATTGGTTGTCCTTCAAACTATTATGTATGACCTTGATGTGATAATTATTACACAGTGAAACATTACTAATATAAAATAGCACCAGTAATGGACACTAAATTTAAATCACTGAATATCTAATCAATTGTAGATTCATTCTGGAATGAAACTAATGAGTCATTAAATCATTTACTCAACCAATTTGTTCCAAAGCTTTGTGTGGAATCATTTTCCCTGGCAAACTGCTATATTAGAGGACATTTATAATTACAATTTAATTAAATGCTATTCTTTTGAACTTTCTATTCATCAAAGGCTCCTGAATAAAACTATCATGGTTTCCAAAAAATATATGTTGCTTGAGCAGCAAATCATGTAACACTTTACCATCACAGGAATAAATTGCATATTAAATTCTTATATACTTATATTCTTCTTAATCAGTATTTTTTTTTTTTTTAGAAATTACATAACTACTATAACATAAACTACCTGCATAAAACATTAAAAAAAACACATAATAATGCACACTGTAGTCTTGAAGAAATTCTGTTGAAATTTTGCATGAGAACCTTCTATGTCCACATAAAATAGGCAATTATTACTGAATGAGACTCAACGTTCTTCTATAACCTGCTGTGGAAATACCTGAACAGGAGTGCAGAGCAGGAAGAAGGCCAAGTTAATGATGGAGAGACCAGGTAGGATGTTCTGGTCCACAGGCATGGAACCACCATGTTCCTTGTGTTGACTGTCCATCACCATCATGTAGATCATCAGACCCATCACTGGGATCCCAAACACCAGGCTGAACAGAAATGAATGCTTCCATCTGTAGGTATAGACCAGTTTACACTATAACTTATAGTAATACAAAAACTTACTCTCTGACATACACACACACAGAAGTGAGTGAGGTTAAATTTGAAAAAGATACTTGCTGCCGAATTTCCTCTTGGTGGTCCAGTGTGTTGTTCAGTCCCTCATTTTTTATTAAAGACACACCAAAACCCAAACCCTAGAGAACAGAGAAAGAACAGATAAATCAATTGAACGAATAAGAACACAACAATGATATTTAAAACCTAATTAAACCTCATCCTTCTTAAACATATAAATATAATTTTACCTCAATAATTCGGACGATATCTCTAGAGCCAATCAAATCCGGGTCAAACTTCACATGAGCTTTGTTTGTCGCCAAAGCAACGGAGGCTTCCAATATTCCTTTTGTCCTCAGAAGTTTGCTTTCGATGTTATGGACACAGGAAGCACATGTCATACCGGTGACCTGATGAAATATCTGTGTCAAGACTGAAATCCACAAGACTGAAACAAGCTCATCAAACCATTCTTTTGTTGAATTCTACATTAGACCTTCACAAGGGTTTCCATTTCATCTCTCTTCCCACTTGGGAAGAGGGCAGAAAAAGGGGACAAAATAACATTGGGTTTTTCATTCCAATATATAAAAATGCATTGCCTTATGATGAGATCATGTATCCTCTAAATACAAGCAGTTTTCAATCCAAGCAGTGAATTTTTTTTTTTTAACTTCTTAAAAATAGCAAATTGTTGAACAGAGGTACTGGGTAAAGAGAATCAGTCATGCAATTTGGCGGATATATAAGGGAGAACAAACCCATAGACTTCCACATACTTTAGGATTAATTTTTGTATCATCGTTTAATTAGATTATTATGAATATTGTTAACATGTTATGATGTTATTATTTATTGTCTAAATTTATATCATTATCGTAACATCATTAATGACACAAAGTGTCATTACAACCACAATGTAAAAAAAAAAGATATAAAAAGATGTGTATAAAAAGATATTTTATGGGAAATCTCTTCTTTCAGGTAATAAAAAAATTATATTTTAAAATAAATACAATACATGTAATAAATTACTAATAATGTGGTGGTAAAGACATTTTTGAGAAAACATTAAACAAATTATTAATTACAAAATATGACCAATATCAGTCACAAATACCCCCCAAAAACTAAATAAATAAATAAAAAATAAGAAGAACATATCACCCAAATAAAATGCCTAAAGAGAAGAGGAACATGTTACCTAATAAAATACCTAAAGACAAGAAGAACATATTATTTTTTAGTTGTAGTTACAGAAACACCCACAAATGCACCCAGACACTCACAGAAAGATCTAAGACACCGTCCTGGACTGCATTCTCTTCCATCACTGAGGCACCAAACCCTAAGCGAGAGATGAGCTGGACGATCTGTGCTGGGTCCAAAAGTCCTGGATCATATTTCACCTCTGCCTTACCCGCCATCAGAGCGACGAATACTGATTTAATACCTAGACATACATCAACACATAAAAATCAAACCACTGTTCTGCTTATATATATGACATTCTATTAAAAAATGCTTGCTAGCTACTTTAAAAAGTACTTAATCCTGAATGCCATTTTTACCTTTGTGTTTCAACAGATTTTTCTCGATGTTGGCCACACAGGATGCACAGGTCATCCCCGTCACATGAATGAAACATTTGCGTGTCTCTCTGTCCTCTGAGCCACAGGGGTTGTCTTCGGTGATTTCGATTGCTGAAGATTTGGATGTGTGGCTTTGTTTCAGATCACTTGACATTTGACTGCTTGATGAAACATCATAAACTCCAGAATCTTTGAATGAGAGAAAAAAATGAGTAGAGATTTAGTGCTTATACTGAACATAACTGATGAATGTACAGTTATTTTAAATACATGATTATTCTTATACCTTGCTATAATACTTTTACTGTTTCTACAGTATATGTGTTTTTGGCTTCGTGTTTAGTTAGGATCACAGTTAAGAATTTATGAACATTTCAAAGAGAGAGAGAAGAGCAGTCTGCCTAAAGCCTCTTTAATCCGATTAACTCTCCCACTTTCGTTTTTAAAGGTTGCCATGTCTGGGTTTTGAGTCATTCAAGAACACTTCATGTTATTCTAGAATGGCAACCTGTGTGGTAACCAAGGAAACCATTGTTCTGGATAGATTTTGCTGGCAGAGGAGAAGCCACTGTCTAGACAAGATAAAGATTTTACCAATTTTGTGATATCTACTTGGTTTTACAGTCAGAGAAAGATTAAAGCCCTAGTTTTAAAGTAGGACATCTGTACACATTACGCATTTAGTAAAATAAAAATACATATAAGGCAATGTTTCAAAAAGTTTCAATATAGCTAGTTGCTATTAAGTAAACAGTAAGCTTTATGTGTTCACTTATCAGGTAGATATATAGAGTATCAGTTTCATGTGGTCTCTGCAAGAAAGATGATCTTCACTTTGTGAGGTATGTATTTTGATATGTATTCACAACCTTGATCCAGCCACGCTTCAAATCCCATGTCCTCAATTGCTGCCCGCAGTTCTTCTGGACTAGTCAAACTGGAGTCAAATGTTACAATTCCCTTCTTTTCCTGTAAGTTAACCTTTATGGCACGTACTCCGGCTCTCTGGGACACCATTCCCTCTATGGCTTGAACACAAGAGTTGCATGTCATTCCTTCTATTCCGATGGTGACAGTCTGGGTTGGAATACTGGCAGAATTCAATGTAGAATTCCAAACAGGAATGGAAACCATAAAATTCCCTGGTGGGATCTCCTCTAAGAGCCCTTTAACTGTCTCTAGGGTAAGCAGCGATGGGTCGAATCTAAGGTCCACACTTCCTTTTTCCAGTGAAACGAATACGGAGTTGACACCTACCACTCCCGACAAGGTTTCTGTTATGTTCTTCACACATGACCCGCAATGCATCCCTTCTACGCCTAACGTTACCTCAGACCAGTCAGCCACCGAAGGATGCAGTTGACTCTGCAAGGCCAGAAGTGAAGCATCAAACCCCATATCCTCGATATGTTTTCTCAAAACCTCTGGTGTTACCATTACAGGGTTAAACTTCAAAGAGGCTTCTTTATCACTCAGAGACACCTGGACACCAACAACACCTTCAAGACTTCCAATCCGCTCTTCAATAGATCGGACACATGACTGACAGGTCATTCCCTGCACCCGGATCTTCACCTCGCTCTCCTTGACTGCTAATTGGTGGCCCAAATTGCGCTTCAGTCCATGGTGGCCATCTGGTTCATAGGCAAGATTATCAAAAGCATGTTTTTCAGAGTGGACTTCCAGTGAACTTCCATTTGCCTAAACAAAAAGAAAAAATGAGCATAAACTGATGAGCATACCAGTTGTGAATTATAATGTAGCTTAACATATGCTACTACCTTCAATGCATTTTAAACATTTATTGTTAGTGGAAACACTAATATGCACTGCAGGGAACCCAATAAATTTGCTCTGAATCTGAGGCACTACAAAGCATGTACTAATCACACACAAAAGTATTAGCACGAAATTTTCCCATTACGCAGCATCAAAGAGCAGATTAGTAAAGGTTGTCTCACTGAACAATCACAAGACGTGGAATTTACTCCTGCTATTTTACTACTATGACTTTTGCACTATTAATTGTTGATTACTTTGAAGAGGCATTTTTATTTAACTTTACATTAGTGTTTAGACCACTTACTATCTCATATCTTTAATCAAAAGAGTTTCACTGTGGCCAGAATATCACAAAGTTTTACAGTGGCAATCGTTGTTGTCATTCATTTTTACTTGCTATTTGTATTTTGAATTTGACATTTAACCTTCTAAAAGATATAGATTTAAAAGTCAGTAATTTAATGCTCATTCAAATAGGTAGAGATGGTTATATATAACCTAGATTATCCAAACCCTGGTATTATATGTGAAGAACAAAAATGGCATATATTTATACACTGCTGTTCAAAAATGTGGGATTGGTAAGAATTTTAATGTTTTTAAAGAAATTGCTTATACTTATCAAGGCTGCATTTATTTGATCAAAAATATAGAAAAAACTGTAATATTGTGAAATATTATTACAATTTTAAATAAAGGTTTTCTATTTTAATATACTTTAAATATAATTTATTCATGTGATGCAAAGCTGAATTTTTATCGGACATTATTCCAGCCTTCAGTGTCACATGATCCTTCAGAAATCATTCTAATATGCTGATTTATTAGCAATATTGAAAACTTAATGTGCTGCTTAATATTTTTTGGAACATGTGATACTTTCTTCAGGATTCTTTGATTAATAAATAGAACAGCATTTATTCAAAACTGAAATATTTTCTAACAATATGCGTCTTTACCATCACTTTTTATCATTTTTATCACATTGTCGGTAATTAAAAGTATGAATTTCTTGCCTAAAAGGAAAGAAAAAGAAAGAAGGAAAGAATGCACTGATGGCAAACTTTTGAACGGTAGTGTGTATTGTTACAATTTCTATTATGAATAAATGCTGTTCTTTTTAACTTTTTGTTCATACAACCACAAAACTAGATCAATGGCAAAAAAGCACAAGAAGTTACTTCTGAGAAAAGGCCCACCACTTCTGACATTTTATATCTAATGAAATTCATGAAATGTATTGCTTAAGTGTCCACATTTCCTGGAAACTGTATGTATGCAGTATACAGTAATACAGATTATTATTTGTAGAAAAGCAACACAAACAAAACAATTATCCTAAAAAAATGTTTAAACTTTTAAAATATTTTATTGCGAAGACAATTTCTTTCTTTACGAAACTGGTCGTGTGTCCTTGTTCAAATTGTTATGAATGAAACTAACCTCATGTTCCTTGGTTCCATCCTTACTATTTGGTGAGAACGGACAAACGCATGGGTCCGGCCCGCAGCGGCACAGAGGTCTGCAGTCTTCCATGCAGAGCTGCTCCCCACTGACTGGCCCATTATCAGGCGACTTTGAGATCAACTTGGCAAGATTACTGAAAGGACTGAGTTTGCTCATTGTACCGGTGTCCCACTAGACCCAACTCTGGAGCTTAGATGACCCTTCCTTAACCAACAATCGAAGACCAAAAACCTCTAGTTCGTGGCATATCGCTGGCGGTGAGTGAAAGGGCTGTCCCGTGGCGTGACGGTCCGCGCGCATTTAAATCTCCTCAGGTTTTGCGCTCATCTGCCGCTGTGGATTTTGCACTCGTCACCGCCGGGCAAACTTTTTCGCATCACATTTTCTGTCAATGATTAAACTGAATGATGTTACCGAGCGCAAAACTTAAACAAATAAAGGTTATAAATCAGTTCCGAGCAAAGCAGACGGATATATGACTCTTCTCTGAGTTTCCAGTGTTAATTAATCTCAGTCAGGCTTCGGAAAAAAAACGACTTGTACTATAGGGACCTCCCAATGGGCCAAACGAGGACAACCACTTGAAACTAAATAGACCGATTAAAATCTAAAAATTCTGTGTAGGGGTAGGATTAGATTTAGGCCTACCTTATTATAAAAATAACACGAAAAGTCTACTTTCTTTCTTTCTTTCTTTCTTTCTTTCCCAACAAATCCCCTGGGGCACAACCCAGATAGTATATTGATATATTGTAGGTAAAAGGGTAATAGTGATAATCTGTATCAATATGAAAATAGGCTACTTTTGAAATATCAGCCTAGGCCTAGGCTTCGAGTAACGTTTAAGTGAATACTAAACTAAATTAATTCATTTATTCAAGTCATTTTGGATCTGCAAACAGTACAGACAGTTCACAAATGAATCTGCATTGTGATTGGATCAGTTAGTGTGTTATATATCATTCCCAACAAATCTATTCCCTACAAATTACAGGAATAGATTAGATGGACATGTATTTTGGAGGTTTTTCATTTGCCAACCTAACAATGTTTTGGGCCTTAGTCTTGGCTTTTCTATAACAACAAAATGGACTTTTACCTCAAATACTATCCATTCACTATAGTGAATTATAATTGTCACAATTATTACAGTTGATGGTAACAAAACTGAGAATCATAATCTTTTTGAGTCAAAATAAATGTACTAATAGGCCTATCTGAGTGATTCTCATTTGTTACACAAATCTGCATACATCCTAAATTTGTTAAAAGTTAGATAAAATCACCTTAGAATTATCCCTTAGACATAATGCATGTGTTTGGTAAGTGCTGTGGTAGTTTTTTCTTGCTATTTAGTGTTTTAAGAGAAAACAAAATCAAGCTTTAATGCTGTTGGCAGCGAATTAATAGCGAGCAGTGCAACACTGTAATATTGAGTAGATTAGAATAACAAAGCGCCAACCAGCGGTGAACAAGTAAAAAACAATTTAGACACGATGCAGGTGTAGTATTTGTGTTTTCCACTAGGGCGCATGCGTGCAGAGCTTTAACTACCCACTGGAGAGTTGGACATGATTATTTACAGCATTAATAAGATAAATAAAGTCTGTACGTAATTCATTAAAGTTTAGGCTACTATGTAAAGCAGCTACCATGTATGCCACACGGCAGCCTATATGAACATGGTAATCTACAGTGTTGTAGGCTATTAAGTACCATGGTATTATAATCTGATACCATGGTGATAAACATAACACCACTGTACTTTTTGTAAGTGTTCTCAGAGTGTCTGTTATGGTTAAACAAGAATTTAACAGGAACTCTGACACAAAGGAACACATTTGTGAAGCCTACAGTATTTTCAGTTTTAAAGAAGAGGTTGTCATTTTTAAATCTAGAAATTCAGTAGTTTGACTAATCTTTGGCAAATCTTACCTTACCCATCATGAGAATCTTCATATATATTGTCTTCAGAGAAGTTGTTTTGTTTCAATAAACAGCAGATAGTCTGACCTCTCACATCACAGTCACATGACTGTCATGAACGTTCAATTGTCTTTAATTACCAATGACATCCGCATCCTCAGAAAACACTTACAAAAATGCAACCTACAAATGCAGCTGGTGCACAAGCACTGGTTTTTACCTATCTATGGAAAGGAATATAATTATGCAGTCATTTTAAAAAATCTGTCCAGATTTTTCAAATCCAGTACTGAATTTAAGCGTCCAAGGTCAATGACACAAGTCACTCACCCCTAGAACTGCCTTGCTATGTTTTAGAAAATCTGCTGAGAACAAAATGTTTTGCATGTCTGGCAGGACTAAAAGTCAAACAGTGTTTAGACACTTTCATTTAACACTCCTCAGTGTCCCAAGTTGGTCTGTTAATGGCCACCCATGTCTGTATTTGTTTTTCATTCAGATGGCATGTAATGATTCAGAGTGAATTGTTTGCGAGTTCATTTGCCAAGTCCCATCCATGTGAACAGACCATAAATCCGTCTGTATAAAGAAAGCAACAAAATCTTCCTTGTAAGGTTTATTTAATCTACCCACATTTTATACACAGGTCTTCACAATACAATCTATAATATTAATAAATTAATGAACATGAAACTATTTCTCTCCAGGTGCAAGACAAATTGCAAAAAATTAACTTTTAAATATTTTGGCATCTTCAAAAGGATAATCTTCTGTCATCATTTAGTCACCATACATCATAGCATTCCAGATGTATGACATTCTTTAGTCAGATGAACTCAAACAGAGATTTTTAGCAAACAAACAACTCTGTGAGACTATATGCAAGTGGACAGGACCCTCAGCGGTAATCAGTGGATGAATCAATGGTCTTATGAAAAGAAACAATAGGTGTGTGTGAGAAAAATGCTAATATGTTAAACTTGCTAAACTCTAAACCATCGCTTCTGGCAAATATGTGTTCACACCTTATGTAAGCATTATGTAAGTGAGTTGAGAAACTCGCACAAAGAGTGTTGTGGAAGCACTGAGGACTGTCACTTCTGTGCGAGTTTCACAACATGCTAATGTTCACAGCATGCCGACAGCTGGTCGGAAGCGAAGTTTAAAGTTTCATCAACTGAGTTTGTATGAATTAACCATTGTATTTGTTTTTTTGCGTGATTTTTGAAGCGCCAACTTTGAGGGACCTAACGACTTGCATTATATGAACTCAGAATAGATTTTTCTAAAAAATCTCTGTTTGTGTTCCCCAGAAGAAAGAAAGTCCTATACATTTGGGATAGCACGAGGGTAAGTAAATGATGAGAGATTTTTCATTTTTGTGTGGAGTATCCCTCTAATTCATACAGTGGTTCTTCCTATTTTTCATGAGATATTAGTGTAAGGTAATCATCTACAGCATGTATTTGACAAATCTAGTACAAAATAAACACAAAGTTGGGATTTGAGTCCCACAAAGAGAGTTGTAAAACATTATTGCTGTTTGCCCAATTTAAAGCATCTGTCTCCTCTTTTGGCTGTGAGCCGTAGGGAGTATGATCTGCTGGCTGTGCTGTGCAGCACAGGTGGACACATATTAAAATAAAAGACTTCATTTTTCAAGCTTTTA